>JAOVVA010088204.1:0-12516 GCA_028565275.1 Leiocassis micropogon | reverse complement strand
ATGATCCAGAGGAGTCATGGGAGAAAGTCCTGTGGTCAGATGAGACCAAAGTAGAACTTTTTGGTCTTAACTCCATTTGCCATTTTTGGAGGAAGAAGAATGATGAGTATCATCCCAATAATACCATACCTACAGTGTAGCATGGGGCTGGAAGCATCATGCTCTGGGGGTGTTTTTCTGCACGGGGACAGGACGACTGCACTGTATTAAGGAGAGGATGAACGGGGCCATGCATTGTGACATATTGGGCAAAAACCTCCTTCCCTCAGTCAGAGCATTAAAGATGGGTCGTGGCTGGGTCTCACATATATCACATGTATATCATGTATCACATATATGTGGGTATGTTTTTTTGTTTTAAAAACAAATAATAATGACAAATGAAGTTTACACACAAACCAAAGTTGTGATTTAAATCTGCATATTTTTATTGCCACAATACATATTCTTAAATGTTAACTGGGAGTAGAAGGATTTGTAGGTAATGAAAAAAAACATCCAAGATAGGACGTTTTTATTGTTGCATTACTATTGACGCCTTACACCAGCCATTAAAAATACAGTTGAACCTCGGATTGCGTGTAACCCGATTTGTGAGTGTTCCGCAACACACGCAAACATTTTTAATACATTTTGACTTGATAAACGAGCAAGTCTTGATTTACGAGTACTGGGTATCATGTGGTAGCATGTGCTTCTTGTTTTGACGCTGAGCGTCACGTGATCACAACCGAGCCAATAGATTTTTTTCTCTTTTGTGCTGCCGAATTGTGGGTAATCTCCCGTGCTCCCCTGTGGGTAGTCTTCCCAGCTTGGTCTTAGTGTGCATCTATCACTGGTATAATCAACATCCATGCACACAAGTGTACTGTTTACTATAACGTTGTGACCACGTGTGCGCACGAAAAGCATCTTTTATTTTGTGTTTGTATGTGTGTGTACAGTGCGCGTTTGCTGTTTATTTTAATGTTTGTGCATGTGTAAAGCAAAATCAAGTCTCATTAAAGAGGTTAAAGATCCATTTTCTTTCTCTCTCTGTGTCAGCCTGCACTGATTCATTGGACATCGTGCCCCTTCATACACACCCCTCCTCCTCTCGCTTTCACATACACACCTCCTTCTCTCGCCTTTACACACACACATATACACACACACACACTTAAACGGAAATAAGGCTCTGTCACGATTCTTTTCAAAAGTAATATGCAGGTTTATTTGTTTTATTTCATGTTACAGCAGTGATTCTGTTAGCTTTTCACACACACACATACACAGCACATATGTGCACAAACACATACACAAAACACACATACAGAGAGCGTGCGCGCATACACACTAACAGAAACACTTAAATTTTGGGATTTATTTTTACTTTTTTTAAAGGTAAAGTGCAGGTTAATTTTTTTTTTTTTACTTTATATTTTGTATTAATTATTTTTATGTATTTATTTATTTAGCTTGTGTAACAAATAATCTGAGTTTTCATTATTTCTTATGGAGGAAATTCGATTTTGTTTTTTATTTTTATTTGGATATATGAGCATGCTTCTGGAATGTATTATGCTCGCAATCCAAGGTTCTTTGAAATGAACTTGTGCTGGTGATTCCTATTTTTATTCCTTTCTTAATATGCTTAATGAGTTGTTTTGGGGTGACTCTGTGTTTTGTTAGAGGGAGATGACAGAATCTCAGTGACAACTCGACAGGTATCACACTCTGTTTTAAAAACAGGTCATTCAAATGATCACAAATGAAGTTTACACTGAAGCATTACATATTCCTAAATGGTAACTGAAATGAGAGAAATCAATTTTGCAGCTTCTAATTATTTCTATGCATTTAAAGTTTTAGATCCAAAAAGGTAATAGATTAACATGCAAATGTTCTTTATATGATAAAGCGCAGTAAGAATGGTGGAAGAAGTTTCTCTGTATTATCTCCATGCCATCATCCTGTATCCTAGAACACATGGAAAGAAATATATTTACAGTTTAAAATTTTCAGAAGGCATTTATGCAAATGTATTGTAACATATGAATAATTAATTCAGAGTTCCTTATATTTAATAAGTTTTATATTTTCATTATTATTTAAAAAATATATACTTTATTGAAGGTGTTCCTAACAAAATTAATATAAAGCTAGACAAATACTATTAATCGTACACTGAGCCGAGAATAAGATATTTGACACATTCTTTGTTGCTTGGAAATTTGGTATAAATCACATATATGTCACATATTTATTTAATTTGATTACCACATGCATTTAATATTGGTCTGTTTGTCTTTTGTCTATGATATAAAAACAAAACAATAAAAAAAAAATCTAACTTTTCTAGTATAAGTAATTGTTACATTAACATGCCAGTCATTATTAAACATTTTAAAGAAAATAAAAATGAACATTGTTTTGTTTATGAATAATGGCAAAAAAATTACATTTAAATTTAGAAATTATTTTTTTCTAAAACAATAAGTAGGAAAAATGTACTTCTGATGATGTACCACTAATGAAATGTACCTTAAGTGCAGCAGAAAAAGCGAACGTCATTAAGAGAGGTGTTGTCTCCCGGATCCAGTGGTGGTTCGACTCTTGTTTGAATTCCACAAATCGCTGAGTTAAAACATATAGCACTCCTTTGACCCCATTTTCCCCAGGACATGCCATCGCCAGTGAGTCTTTCTCCTGAACTGCATAAGAACCTGTTTTTTTTTTTTTAAAGAACACAGTCTGCATTATTCTTTTAAGCCACTTTTAAACTGAAAAATAAACCACTATTAACAATTTAGAAACAGTTTTATATATAAAGAATTTAAATAAATACAGTTTATAACACTAAATTACAGTAATTATCACTAAATTAGTAGATATTGGTCACCTTATGTTGTTAGCAGCGGTATCATCATCATCTCCTTGAGAGCCTTCTACACGTAGCTGAAATGCTATTAACACTCCATCATCGCACCAAATTTCCTCTGTCCATGTCCCCCAGCTTTAAGGGAAAAAAAAACAACAATAACAAATGAACCTTCTATGTAGTCGCTTAAAATTTGGGATTAGACATATTTAGATGTTAGATTTTATTAAGTAGCCTATTTTATACTTATTATAGATTATAGATTATTTCATATTATGGACAAACCGGCTCTTTGTGCAATCTAAAGTATGTTTTTAAGTACAGTACAATGAAAAGAACTTGAAGCATACAATAACTGATTTTGGATGCATGTGAAACTTTACCTTCCTTCATCAGACTTGACTGTAGACTCGGGCTGAGAACTCCATGGTGGTCCACTGCAGTGAAGGGAAATTCCATTTAGGGCTGTGTTATCATTATCTAATTCTTCTTCAACCTGGAACAAAATGCATAAAAATTAAATAATTTAAATATCTAATTAAACAGTTATCTTAACCAAAGGGAAAACTGTTTAATTAATATTATATAGAATGATTCATATAATACATACACATATCCTGGCAGAAAAAAAAAAACCTCTTTGGGTGTGTCATTGTTTTGATAAGTGCAATGTCGCAACATTTACTTCTGTTTATATAAAAAAGTATTTGTCATTAACTGAACAAAATGTACTTACTTTGAGACTAAAGCCTGTAGCATAGGTTCCGAAGGGACACATCTCTCGAGGTCCCCATGAGCCCAATGTCCCTCCATTACTAACTTCAATCTTGCTCCTATATGGTCTCTCAACCTCGCCATTACTAACACTTATGAACTGCAAAAAAAACAATAGGAAAACGATTTTGAACACGAAATCCATGCTTTTGATGAACCTAGATTCAAATTTGTTAGGTTATTAGATAAAAACAGTGTACACAATTGTAACTGAGTTCTATGCAAATTTAAGACACACTTAGGCTGCATAGAACTGTTTATATGCTGTTGTCACTGCTGCCACCCCAAAAAAAAAAACTATTGGCTCCCTGAGTCTCCTCCTCATTCAGTTAACAAAAGAATATGATGTGAAGATTTTTAATGTAGAAATTACCTGTTTACCTTTCAATGTTTACATTTCCAGACTTTTAAAACAAGACATAGATCCAATATTGAATGTGGCTGTTTTCCAGTAAAAACGACAAAAGACGGATGGTGGTTAAATGGTAGCACAGGTATTACAACAAATCCCCTTTCATCAGTAAAATAATCTTACTTTGCAAATACATTTTGGAAACTGCACTTTACCTTCTAAAATAGACATGTGTTCTGATTTGACTGAATATATATTCTTTGAAGACACTGGTGGAACAGTTTTGTTAATACCTGTACCTTAAGCTTATTTTAATTAAAACAATCATTATAAAAAGAGATGAATCATGGATAAATCAGCCTGGGGTCATACAGTACTTGTATTTAAATATGCAATTAAGTATCAATAATATGTTTGTTTTAATATAATATAAAAATATAGCTAACTCATACTTTGATGGGAACCACCATTTCCCATGACCTGAAATGGGAATCCAACATCAACTCCATCCTCAAAAAGGCCCAGTTGAGAATGTATTTCCTGTGTCAAGTGAGGAAGTATGGTCTGTCATAGGACCGGAACTTGTACTCTACAAGAACCAGGAAACACGCAGGAAAAATCTCTACAGACCCATTGCAAAAGAAAATCCAAGTTGAGATCTTATTATAATCTCTTCTTTTTCTCCTAGACAGAAATGAGTCGTCTTTGAGACTTGAATGAGATTTAAGCATTTTCTCCATACTCTTAAATGTGTCTTAAATGTGGCCCATTACGTTTAAATCTCAGAGATAGTTCATATTTGTCTTGTGTGCGACTCACATATACAGAAATGAGCCATCTTTAAGACTTGAATAAGATTTTAGGTGTTTCCTCGATCTTCTTAGATGTGTCTTATTACCGCTAGATCCCAGAGATACAGTAGTTCATATTTGTCTTGGGTGCGACTCGCATTATTAGTTTCCCCAATGCAGTTGTTCCCAGGTATACAGTGCTTGTACATTGTGCAATTGGGTTTCCTGATATGTAGAATTAAACGTATTACTTTAAGAAAACGTACAATGCAAAAATGTAGAACTCACTGAATGCGCATATTATTATATATTATGTCCTTGATATAAAATGTATGTTTGCTGACAGAGGGGGTTTTCATCACATGTATCACTTCATTTTAGACAGGAAAGTTAATGTACTTATTCTTCTTCTTCTTCTTCTTATTATTATTATTATTATTATTATTATTATGGTCACACATGATCTTATAAATTTGTTCAATTTCTTTGCCTATGTGATCCTTTCAAATGTTTTTGCTAAGTCATGTGTGTATAGCTGGTTAAAATGAAAAAGAAATTTTCAGTTCATTATATTGCCTAGGTTGTGCTGAAAAAATGTCACTCCATATTGCACAATCCTGACTCCTATATATTTATTAAAACATAATAATGCAAAGAATGCCTAAAAATGCTCTGGGTTTTAAGGGGTAGGGTGCTCTGACAAACAGTGCCATTTACACTAAAGAGTGTTTAGTACTTTTTATATACTTTGTCTTACTCGTCACATACGGGTAGATGAAGGGAAGGGTAAGTGGGTTGAATCTCTGAAATATGAAGTCAATATAAAATAAAATAAATAAAAATATTGTGTTAAAGGTCATATATATATATTTATTGTTAGTTGTGTATAGTAGACCACTTTTGTGCTGCAGGTAATGCGGCCTGTCGCAGGTATATTCCATATCAAGGAAGTTTCTCTCTTAATCAACCATATGTTCAGTAAAGATGTGTAGATATGTAAGTTAGTAATATCCAAACTCCATTACAAAACTGTTTTGTAATAGATAAATGTCTTAATTTAAAATCTAGTTTCTTTTTTTTTTTTTAAAAACTCTAACCACTCAGTTATATTATGTCTTGAGTTATTCAACATGGCTAACATTTTACAAACGTGTACACCTTAATAAATTCATTAAAATTAAGCTGGCAAATGGCAAACTTACTTTACATTCTGTATAAATGGCATTACCAATAAAAAAATGTAAATGCAACATACAGAATATTTTTTATTAAGAAGTGAAGCAATGAGATAATGTTTGTGTTCAGTGATTTATGTCTACATTTATCATTTAAGGCCAAACCTATTTTTAATTATACATTTATGACTAAATGTTCAATGTAGTACAGTACATGTAGATTCTAATAAAGACATAATAATAATTTCCCACAATTTCTCTCACACATGCTCTAAGCCTGCAAATGTTTAAGTGGCCAGTGTTTAGGGAAATTAGGGAAATGAGCAGCAAAAGCATCACCAGGCCTCAACATCAACAAAAAAACTTTATCAAGCATCATTCATCCAGTCCTTTAGGTTGTGGTAGCGCACCACCTACTTTGCCTGCCACAGATAAAATAAAGAAGAAGACCAAGAAGAAAAATAAATGGAAAGTGAAGGTGGGTTTTCCAAATTTAAAATTATGAGCATAGTTATTATTGTCAAGAAGTCAGAATGTAAACTAAAAACAGAGAGTCTGCGGTCAAAAAAACATGTAGTATATTTTAGCTGAAAATTACACATCTTAGACTTGTTCTTAAATTGCAAAAAGAATTCAAATGCTACCTGTGGTTAGGCATCTCTAGTGAGATAACAGGAACATGTTACAATTTACAAGAATGTATTCGTAAATGGTAAATATCAAATATTACTATTGTGTAACATGTTTAAATAAACAATGTGAGGTAATGCTTAAATGTTTGGACTTGACTTTAATACAGTTCTTTAAAGATTTGTGTTTATCTGCAGGGATGGGCACTTACAAAATTAGATCCAGACTAGTAAAATTGTAAACAAATGATCCTTATGGGAAATATGGAATAGTACTTGTCTACAGATGAAGACAAGTGACTGAAATGGGCAATGTAAACAATGTGAAATGCGCTTTCTAGTCTACATAGAGACCCTTATCACATAAGGGTGATTTTATTTTTCCTGACCATGAGACACATCTTCTGACATGAGAAGCTAATCACTGAATCAGTTAAGATTTTAAAAAATGTTGCAGTTGAAACATATACTCGTCGGCGACTTCATTAGGTACACCTTTTCACAGAGCATCAGAATGGTGAAAAAGTGATTTAAGTAGCTTTGAACGTGGATGTTAGTCCCAGAAAGGCCAGTCTGAGTATTTCTGAAACTGCTAATCTACTGCTGATCTACTGATCTGATTTTCACACACAACCAGCTCTAGGGTTTGCAGAGATTGCTATGAAAATAAGAAAATATCGAGGAAGCTTCTGGCCAAAATGCCTTGGGAGTGGCAGTGGTCAGAGAAGCATGGCCAAGCTGTTTTAAGTTGATAGGAAGTCAAATTGAACCTGTGAAAGCATGGACAATAATGTCTTATATCAACATTTGAGGCTAGTGAAGGTATAATGACAAATATTTTCTTGGCACACTTTGGGCCCATTAGTACCAACTGGACATTTTTTAAATGCCACAACCTACCTGTGTATTGTTGCTGAACATGTCAATCTCACAGGATACCATGCCATGCTAAACCACAAAGATAAAATAATCTCTGGTTATGGTTTCTTGATCATAACAATGTACTCAATAACTGTACTCTAAGCACTCAGGTAATGGAGCTGTTATTCTCATTCTTCATGTCATCTTTATTTATTCTGTAACAGATGAAACCTTTTTTTCAGTATTATAACATGTTCAATGAAATTCAAAAAGAAAATTTATCCCAGCAGCACTTTATTCATCCAGCCATGCAACAATACCACAACCCCATCTTACAGTACTTCACAATTAACAAAAATATCCACACAAACCTGTACATTCAATGTCAGAATTTTATTGATCCTCTTTTCCACAACAAACAAATATTTCTATTTAGTTTGTACTTGCAGTATTTAGTACATTTATTGAATGCATTTAGGGCTTTATCTGCTGGGCTTTTTTAACCAGCCCAATGGTGTTTACTTCCCGGGTCAAGTTCTCCTCAATGTGTACCCCCAGGTAGCAAAAATCTAACACTCTTTCCACACATTCCCCACTGATGTATAGTGGTAAAATGTCCATTTTCTTGAACTATAAAAAAGCTCTCCACTCTTATAAAAACTAACAAAAATAATCCTAGATTTTTATTTAACAACGTAGCAAAATTAACTAGAAACAAGACCACTGCAGAAATCTGCAAAACGACAAAATACAATAGTGAGGACTTCATGAACTTTTTCAATAACAAAATTGTAAATATTAGGCAAAAAATTCAGGCTTTGAAACAAGACAATTTAAGTGACACAGATGATAAACAAACCATATCACAACAGAACCTAGAATACTCATTTTACTCATCTCTTCTGCAAAATCATCAACCTGTGAATTATATCCAATAACGACACATTTTCTCAAGCAGATAGTACTAGCAATAACAGAACTCCTGTTAAAAATAATTAACTCTTTACTCAGCATTGGGTATGTTCCAAAATCTTTTACATTAGCAGTTATTTAACCACTAATTAAGAAACCCAACCTTGACCCCTGTCAGCTGTCTAATTACAGGCTGATATCAAACCTCCCCCTTATCTCTAAGATTCTGAAAAGTTAGTAGCGCAGCAACTATGTTAATATCTACATAGAAATAGCATGAACGAACTGTATCAGTCAGAATTTAGGCCTCATCACAGCACAGAGACAGCACTTGTCAAAGTAGTAAATGACCTCCTATTGGCCTCTGATCAGGGTGGCGTCCCTATACTTGTGTTACTCGACCTCAGTGCAGATTTTGACACAATTGATCAGAGTATTCTCCTTCAGAAAGTAAAAAATGTAGGAGGAATTAAGGGAACAGCCCTCTCCTGGCTCAGATCCTATTTGACCGATCATTATCAGTTTATAGATTTAAATGGTGACTATTCTGCACGTTCTCAAGTGGGGTTTGGTGTTCCACAGGGTTCAGTTTTAGGCCCACTGCTTTTTTCTCTTTACATGCTTCCTCTGGGCAACATAATTCGTAAGCATGGTATTTTTTTTACGGTCTGGAGTGTGTTCATACTGCATTTCACTACTGTAATACTTGTACAAACATGTATGTGACAAATAAAATTCTTGAATCTACTTAAATCTGGGGCGTCACGGTGGTGTAGTGGTTAGCACTGTCGCCTTGCACCTCCAGGGTCTGTGTTCGATTCCCGGCCAGGCTCGATTCCCGGCTCTGTGTGCATGGAGTTTGCATGTTCTCCCCATGTTTGGTGGGTTTCCTCCGGGTACTCCGGTTTCCTCCCACAGTCCAAAGATATGCAGGTTAGGCTAATTGGCATTAGCTCCTGGGATAGGCTCCAGGTCCCCGTGACCCTAAATACAGGATAAGGCGGTATAGAAGATGAGAGAGTACTTAAATCTTCTTGAATCTTAGTTTTCATTGTTATGCTGATGACACACAGTTACACATCTCAGCAAAACCAAATGAGAAAAAACAGCTTACTAAAGTTGAGCAATGTGTGCAGGACATAAGTGACTGGATGTTAATTAACTTCCTTCTGCTCAATCCTGATAAGACAGAAGTTCTAGTCATAGGACCACATATAGCTAGAAGCAAGCTTTTTGATCACACTAGAACTTTAAATGGCCTTTCTCTTTCATCAAGTGCAACAGTAAAAGACCTCGGTGTGATTATAGATTCCAGCCTTTCATTTGAAGCACATGTAGATAATATTACCCAAATAGCATTCTTTGACCTCAGAAATATTGTCAAGATAAGGAATATATTGTCACTAAACGATGCAGAATAACTAGTTCATGCTTTTATAACCTCTAAGTTGGACTATTGTAATGCCTTACTGTCTGGTTGTTCAACTACCTCAAGCTTCAGTTAGTTCAGAATGCAGCAGCGAGAGTCCCTAAACCCTATCTTATCCACACTGCATTGGCTCCCTGTGAAATTCTGCATCGATTTTAAAATACTACTTTTGACATATAAAGCATTAAATGATCTCGCGTTGCAGTATCTGAGTAAACTGCTAGTGCATTATGATCCGCCACTCCTACTTCGATCAAAGGATGTAGGCTGTCGAGCTATACATGTCGCTCCTGAGCTCCTAGTGATCCAGACCCCCTTTGTCCTCTAGACCTGTCTGACTTGTCCTGGTGTCCTGCTTCTGGTTGGAGATCTCATCACATGAATCTGGGGACGGTTCCACTTTTCCATGAAGACGGGCCTGGCCTCAGCCGATGCTGACAGCTGTTCTTTTAGGACTAAATAGGGAATATTTAACTAAAACATACAGTAGCAGTGCTTGTATGTGGTAACTAATTTCTTATAATAATGATCATGCAAGTTATAATAAATTATGTAAGCCAGTCAGTTAGACAGAAAGGGGAAGATTCAAGATGCAAGTCAGACTAAAACAAGAAGATACATGGAAGAAAGAAGAAGCCAAGTAAGCAACACTGGCCAAAGAAGAAGATGGAGAAAAAACAGAGAATAAACAAGAGAAAAAATGTAGCTTGGTACAAAATGTCAGGGTGCCAGATGACATAAATAATTCATGACATTTTTTTGAGAAATTGTCAATATAAAGGTACAATACCTTTATATTGACCATATAAGGGACAATATAAACATTATATAGTATAAATATGCATAATGAATGTGTACAGTAGAAACTCAGTAGAAAGGGAGTGAGAGAGAGAGAAAAAAAACATCCCTAATGATATTACAGTATATACACATGAAACCATGTCAAATCAAGAGAAGTGAATCATGGTTAGACTATAACAGACCCAATTATCCATCATATGATTGGTTAGGGTGTAATCAGCGTCACCAGAACTGATAGCCCTAGAGAGAACCATTATCAGAATCAGAACATATGTAACCAGATTGGATGCTACCAAAAGGGTTCTTGCCCCATACTTAAACTCATCACCAGGGGAGCTCTAATTAGGATGTAATCTAGATGGAGCCAAAACTGTAACCCGAATGGAGCGACAGGGCTCTCAGCATGTCCTATATTTTGCACATCAGTCCTCAGTGGCAGATTTAGATATGGGTGACATGGGCAGCCTTCCACCCACCATCTTGCTGGGGGTTGCAAGAGCATGCATGTAAAATAAAAAATTCTGAATGATAATAAAACTTTATATTAAAACTTTACATTATTTGTTTTCTATCAGTCATTTGCATGATACAGTGGAATTGCGATAAATATTGCGAGCATAATTCATTCCGGAAGTGTGCTTGTATATCAAACCACTCGTATATCAAAGTGAATAATGGCAACGATTCGTTCCACAACCCAAAAATATTCATATAAAAATAATAACAAATTAACCTGCACTTTACCTTTGAAAAGAATTGTGGCTGTAGTGATTGAGACCAGATAGAGGAGAGGAGGAAGGGGGGGGGGCTGCTGTGTAGGATGACTTTCTCACACACACACACACATACACACACACACACACACACACACACACACACATGGACACACACAAACTAGCTTGCAGACAAGGGGGGCAAGGGGGCTGCTGTGTAGGAAAACTTTCACACACACACGCACACACACATACACACACTAGTTTACAGAATAGAGACTCACCCTCACACAAGCGCTCCCACAAAATAATACAAAATAAAAGATGCTTTATGCGCACACATATGGTTACAGTGTTATTGTAAACAGTACACGCGCAGACAGATGTTGACTATACGAGTGACGCATGCACACTGAGACACTGAGCATGGGAGAGGATTACCCACAATTCTGCAGGACGAGAGAGAAAAGAACCACTGGCTCAGGTGTGATCACGAGAAGCACATGCGTGCCACATGATACTTGGTACTTGTATATCAAGATTCTCTTGTTTATCAAGTCAAAATTTATTACAAAATGTTTGCTCATCTTGGAAAATGCTCACAAACTGGGTTACTCACAATCCAAGGACACGCACGCAGGCACACGCAGGCACACACACACACACGCACAGGGAAGGAAAGAGCAAGAGGCCGCGGCATTCTCATTTAAACTGTTACAGTTTCACAGATTTGTTTAGTGATAAACTACCACTTTCCTAATAAAAGCAAAAAGTCAGAGTGCTGAATCAATGCACTTTTCCCCAAACATTTCTCATTTTTATGGTAAAACATAATAAAGATTTATGAATACGTATGGTTAATTTTTAAAGAAATTTGCGCAAAAGAGTTCTGTATCACCTTTAAAGCAGTATGTTGCTGCTTACTTTTTCTATACAGACATTGACTATGTATCATAAAATAGTTAGACTTTCTCTTTTATTTAATTTAATTTGACTTTTTTTTTAATACCTCAAACAATTCCAAAACAAATTAAAACATGCAAACATGATTTAAAAAATGTCTTCTTCCAAAACTAGTCAAAGTTAAAACATTAATTTGTATAAAACAGGTGAATACATGTTGTATTTTGTTTAAAGATCAGTAAAATACCTGGATAACACCAGCTGCTTATCAGTCTCTATCTGATTCTTTTATATTAAAATATCCATTTTTAAAAAC
>JAOVVA010088163.1:0-12519 GCA_028565275.1 Leiocassis micropogon | reverse complement strand
TCCCCAACACGGTGAACACACCGACATCCCCGCAAGGCATGCTGGTCGTCAGCCGCCGCCCCGCCCACGCCACAATAGTTTTAAAAAAATAAGTCAAGACGAACCTTGGAACATACCAGGACACAAATTAAATGTAACATCAAACAATATTACAAAAGCATCAGAACAGATGAGAGAGTGATCAGTTCTCTGTACTCTGAGCATCACAGCCCAATGTTAGCGCTCTGCAGTACGTCAGATGGACGATCTTCACTGAGTGTTAAAGCTGGAAGCCCGAGCCAGATACTGTACCCCGGAGGATTATTAAACGTTGGCACTCTGACCCAGATTATTTTTGCTTAGTTTTGGCTCCATGGCCACGCTGGTCTCTAACGGCTGTATGATCCACACAAGTCCTGTGATGCTGTAACACTCTGGCCTTCTGGGAGATCATCCATCAGCAGGACGTATGCAGTGTGTCTACATGCTAGAATTATCCACAGTAAAGATTATTAACTGACAGAAGTGTTAGCTTTAGTTATGTTATACAGATGAGTGTTTTGCTGGTTTTGTGTGGTTTGTGTGTGTGTGTGTGTGTGTGGAGGTGGAACAGAAGAACAGAATTGCATGGGTCTGACATTTCATTTCATGGTGTTGTAATTTAAGTGTATGGATTTTTTTTAATCCTATCTAACCCTTTACTTCATCCCTAACACGGCTAGCAGATCTAAGCACTAAGAACTTTTTCGCTACAGACTTGCATTTTGTTGCCATAGTGGATACTTTACATACTGTAAACCAACAATAAAGTGTCTTTTAAGCATGAGAAAGCTTTCTGTGAAATGTAACCTGTAAGGAAGGAGTCTCTAGTGCCAGAACTGTGATGTAAAAGCTGAGATGATTTTTGCATCTTGGTGAGACAGCTCTTTCAGCTGTTAAATTCTTTTATTACTTATTTTATTTTTATATCCTTCATCAAGTGCACAAGAATGGGGTAGCGTGATGTTAAATAACACCTTGTTATCCAAGAACAAATTAATGGATTATGCCAAAGTGTCTTTGAGGTTTGTATTTTGATTGATTAGTTAGTGTTTAGTCGATTACAAATACAGCTTGGACAGTAATTCTGGTTTAACTGAAATTACTGCGTTATGTTAACACACTTGTAACAGCACACTTCGCCTGTTTGAAAGTTTTTACATTTCTTGGTATCGTGACATTATAAGTAAACTTTGCACTCCGGGGTCACGCACTACTTCATCTGTACGAACTGACACACAGTATTTGAAGTTTTAAGCAATAAAATTTAAAACAGTGTAAAAATCAAGTGCTGACATTCTTTCATTCTGCACGGAATTGTAGAGGCTGTTTGCTAAAAAGTAAGAGAAGACTAAAGCCTCTTGTTTAGCAACATGGAAGTTATAAAGTACATTTTGTTCATTCAGTCTATTGGTTCTCAGGTCAGTGGGTCCTTCAGGTCCTGGGTTGAGAACTACTAACCATTGATTTTTCACTGTGTTTCAATGGCCACAAGATGGCATCATCACTCAAGAATAGAAGGAATGATGGAATAAACGGTTCATAAAGTGCTAGTTCAATGCCTCTTTGTTAATTTCCCAATTAGCTTTATATACATTTTCGTATTCAGTATTAATTGAGCCTGGGACATTAAGATCAAGTCCATGTGGGTATATTTTAGAGTAGCAGAAACTTTCACATGATAGCTAGTTACTTTAATAGTTATCATAAAAAATAAAATCACATTCACATTTTTCAAGGCATAAATGTTTAATAAAATGCTTTGAGAAAAACAGTTTCTAAACAAAGTGATGGGAACCTTCTTGCCAATAATCTTCTCAGAATATAAGGAGGCACAAAACCAACATAATCCATTCGCGCTAATGTCTCTAAGCCTTCAAATAGACATTAAAGTTTAGACATACTGTAAAGGTAAGATGATGCGCTCAAATTCTAATGGTTAGAGTTGTTATGAATGGCTTTAAAACATTGACACTGACCATAAGCTACTGACTAAGGCTTACCTTTCAGCTTTTAGCTTTAGGACACTGTGACCATGTGAAAGCACAGTTATGATGAATATTATGATTTTTTTCTCAAAAGTGTCAGTGAATGAATACAAAACAGTTCAGTGTTGCTATATGATTTCGCTACCTAACAAGTAATTAATGATTTTCTTCCAGGGTTATGATAAAAAATATATATAAATAACTAAAAAATAAACCTGATGTTATGAATGTCAACACTTTAATACTAAATATATATATTTTTTATAATAAGGCTCCATTTGACTGACTACACATTTTCACACCAAAAAATGTTAATACAAAGTGCCCGACAAAAGATGAGTCCTCCTTAAATGAGTCAGCAAAATTAGAAATGACGCGATATGAAAAAAAGTCTTTTTAGTTCTAAATTTCCGCTCGTTTACCTTAAACAGCTAGTTTGTGCTTAGCTTAACATTTAGTGAAGACAAGTTTAGTTATATGAAGTTTTTTTTATTGTTAATTAAACAGTTCTAAGGGTGAATTATATCTCATATATTAAGTGCTGTGTCTTGTGTAGCTTGTGAAATTGTACATTTGTAAACGCATATCTGTTTAGTCCTGTATACATGAAAATATAAACACAGTAACAGTGGAAAAAAGACCAACACGTCATTAATATCAACATTTTCCTCAGACGTGTGGAAACGTACTACCAAAAACCACCATAAGGTTTAAAATTCTGTATTTGCTGGCTAGCATGTAGCTGGTAAGCCTTGTGGAAAAGTATGTGCACACAGTGCCCTGTAGGGGGCGCATCTACATCTGTCCTGAGATGTGTTGGTAAACAGATGTGTGATATTTAGCAAAATTCTACTTTTAGTATTGTTTAGTCAGTTATTAATGGACTACGTCCCCCTGAGTGACTGTTTTTACTGTGCGTTTGTTTAACTGTGTGGAACATTTAACTGCTCTGTGCTAGCTTGTGTAATTTGAATAGCATTTGATTCATAGCCTTTTCCTCAGATGTGTCAAGAATTCCCCACACAACTTAAATGACTAGGACACAACTAGTATGTCTGGAAACAGAAATGCTAACACCACTGACACAAAAAGGCGAGTCAAATGTCAGGAATGTCATCAGTTTGCTCACGTGTAAACAAACACAGCGTAAAAAGTCATGTGACTGTACGTAGACAAAAAAAGTAAAAAAAATTGTCATTTGAGCATACTCTTATACAGTTTTGCTATTTTTAGATGTTTTTGTGCTTGTTCCATGATCGCTGTAGGTTTATAGTTATCCATGTAACACATGGACGTGCTATGAGCTGTTAAGCAAAAGCATAACTTTAGTAGAACTAAGTTGGAAGTAATAAAAAATTAAAAAAAATTGTAAATTAAGGAAAAACATCTTGGGAATATCTAGTTTTTTTTTTTCCAGACTTAGTGTTAAATTAATAACATAGACCTTCTTGCAAATCAAGTTACACTTTATTTAAGTTTAGCATTGACTGCTGCTTTCTACTAACGACAGTTTAAATAACGTACTGTATATCAGCACAATCTCATTAAGTCCTGATAGAAATAACTAAATACTCTCTATATGAAAGGTACAAAGTTCTACCATGTAACCTGTCGAGATGAAAGCCACATTTACACTCCAAATCTTATTATTATTTAAATTATAGCTATCACTGCTAATCATATTTTGATCTTACAGGGCTTGGGACAGTTATGTGGTATCTGAAAACGGCAAGTTAATTGATGCAAAAGCATAAAATATTTGTGTATTATAATAATGATGCATTTTAGCTTTTTCCACCTTTCAAACCTCAAGTCATCCTGAAAGTGGGAAAGCAAACCCAAGCAAGCATCTGGTAACCTCTGTGTGTGTGTGTGTGGGGGGGGGGGGGATTATATTTCTGTGTTTATATTTTGAGACTGTAAATGAGGCCTAAGTGCTGTTTGTGCAATAACAGTTTACACTCGGCTCTCATGCAGCCTAAAGTGCTTTGTAACGAGGGCGCGGTGACAACACGAGCGCTGAACACACACACACTCCCTAAAAGGACAAGGAGCCATGATGGGGTCAGCACGTACATCCAACAAGAGCAGGTCCTCATCCAAACACACACACACACACACACACACACACCTTCATTTCAGAGTCATGCATGTTGTAGCGCTATGGATTAAAATCTCCTGTTTGTGATCTTCTTTATTAAAAGGTTTCATAGAGATTAGCTGTTAGACAAGAAAACTGTAAACGTCACTTAACTGCAGTTTTGTTTGTTCATGTAAAATATTTTTTAAAGGACAAAACACTTAAAAATCACCACTGTTGTAGTGTGATGAAGCAGTTTTACTATAACCACCCAGAAGTCGTTTACTTTCCCACCACAGCACCACTTGTAGTGTTTTTTTTTTTTTTTATTCATATCTACTGTATGTATTTATGTCTAGTCTAATCTTGTTTAGATTAATTCTTTGTACGCATTAGCTTTATGGTCTTTCTCGTGCAACAGGCTGCGTCCCAATCCAAGATAAAGTAGTTTTTTCCTGCCCCTGGTGGTAATTCGTCTTTACCCCATCGTGCTCAGGTGCAGATATCCGTTTCAGATACGACAATCTGTCCGTCGTCTCCACGTAATCAGATGCTCAGATTCAGCAGCACGAGATCCATCAGGAGCGAATCATCCGGCTATGAGGCCACTTCGGCCGTCTGCTTTTGGCTTTTATTAAGTGCCGAGTGTGGTGTTAGAGGTGATGTGTCTGATGCTCGGATTGGATATTGATTTGTTGATGTGGAAATAGGATTTGATTTGTGTGTGCGCGAATAAACAATTGTAAAATGTATGCAGCCAAAGCGCTTTCGTTACTCATCAGACACTCATTTACATTTTAATGCATCCAACAGACCTCTTGTTGATTCAGGAGCACGTTGTTTAATGTAATTTGTCCGTTTTCCCCCCTCATTCGAGATGGAGCAGAAGCACTTGTTTTAGATTTTAACACCGCTCTGATCGCAGGTCCGAGAAAAAAATGCACAGATCACAGGTCTTGAACAGCACATAATACTTTCTAAATAGTTGTTGGCTCTGTAGACTTGGAAGCCACGCCCACTTCACTGAAGCCAGGTTTTCTGCCAATCCCTGCTACCTATTTGTTTTTTGCTACTTAACAGATCTGCACAACCGACCAGCTTTGGAATTGTTTCTTTTATTTGGTTATTAATACAGTATACTGGGAGCGCTATTCGATGAATATGCTGGTCTATCAGAATATATTACTCATAAATTTTCAATTCATGCTAGGGTAGCATTTTTTGACAAGGCAGATCACAGTGAAATCAAAACACAAGCAGAAAGAAATCATAAAACGATGAACGAAAAATTGAACAGAGAGAAGGTGACTGGCAAAGGGAACAACAAAAGAAAATGGGAAGGACAAATGAAAAGAGAGGCCATTGGAATGAGGGGTAGAATTAGTGGAAAAAAGCAAAAGACAAGAAAAAGACATAAGACAAAAGTTAGTAAAAATTTAATTAAATTTTTATTTAACAAATGAGGAAATAGGAAAAAAAGCTAGCAAGAACATTCTGGTTTAATTCTGGCAAACGTGGATCATAAAAAAATAATAAGAATTAGTAGCCGTATACGTCGACTTCCTGTGTGCTGTACCAGTTACTGACCAAACTGCCCCAAAGCAAAGTTTAGCATACGACGATCTGTCATACGACGATAGTGATCTGTTTGTCTCGTGCCTGTGTGTCTGTGTATACCAGTAAACAGGAAACATATAAATCTGTAGGTTTATCTCTCGCATGTTTGCTCAGACGTCTGGTTTATTGCTTTACTGCACGAGCACTGCGCTACATATCAGTGAAATTAGCATGTGGCTAAAGAGCTGAAGATGAGCGCTGTGTTTGTTTAAGCACTGTTTAGACTTCACGTATTGAGTCTCAGGTCAAAGGGTCACCAAAGCCACTGCAGCTCCTCTGAAAGGACGGACCGACGGATAGACAGACAAGTGGAGAAGGAGACGTACAAGCTGAAAAAATGCTGAAATGGGTGTGTAGTCATTAAGGATTTTTTTTTTTTCTGTTTAATATTTCAACGGTGTTTTAATATTTGTTTTTTTAGCTCATGTGTTCAGTTCACAAAACTAGTGCTAGTGCTAAAAATAAATAAATAAATAAATAAAAAATTCTCATAGGTCAAAACATTTACCAGGTTATGATTAAAGATTTTTTTTTAAAAAGAAAAGAAAAACACTAACAACAAAAAGAAAGAAATCACATTTTGTGCATGCATAAGTACAGTATATACATATTTTTTGCTTGTCTACTTATTTACGATTTACAGTAACAATCTTAAATCCTGCCTGGTCAGCGTGAGCTTCAGATTTATTCACCGTCATGGTGTTATATTATATTTCATCTTAAAACCTTTAATTTCTGATCACTGTTTGACAAATCCGAAAGACGCTGCAATAAATCTACAATCTGGAGAAATCCCAAATCCACAGGAACAGGGGGAACCTTCAGCCAAAGAGGAGAGGAAGAGGAGAGAGGCACGAGGTTGTGGTGAGGAAAAGCAGAGGAAGGAACGAGTCAGACAGAGTAGAAGGGCGGAGAGGAGAGCGATATGGAGAAGCTTTTGGTCTCCTGGGATTTTAGCCCTTTAATGCTAATCTTATCCAGAAGAATTATCAGGATTTTACAGATTTATAGGCCAAAAATAACAAGAGTAGAGATAAAGCCATACCGAGTAGAATTAAACCATTCCAACCATATACAGTTCAGTACAGAGTGAAACGAAACAACGTTCCTCCAGGACCGAGGTGCTACATACAGTACTGTACATGTAACAACATCAATTAACTACACAACTCTACCGGAACTAGATAGATAACGATGAGACCTAATTAGCTGCCTGGGTCAGCTGACCAGACCAGAAAACTCAGTGAGGCTTATGAACACTTTATAACAGAAGTTGTAACAGAGTTATAGTGTTTTAGTCGATTTACGGTAGCTGTTACTATGGCAACATAGTGTTTGTGTCTTTACAGTAGCTGTTACTCCAGCATTTACATTAGTATTTTGTTATGGTAGTTTCTTCATTTTACTGTATTTATGGTAGCCTTGGTACTCCTTGGACCTTGGAAAATGTAGGAAAATGTATGAAATTTGCCAGGAGCTGGAGTATTTTTCTTTTTCATTTTAGTATTTTAATGTAGTAGGTTGGTGTGTGTGTGTTTGTGTATGTATATGTGTATATTATATGTGTGTGTATATATATGAACGTACGTGTGTGTGTGTGTGTGTGTGTACAGTATGTATATACATAGAGTCAGCCAAAAAAAATGTATAAACACATTATACAATGTATAAAAAATCTTTTAAAATATTTTAATACTAAATTTATGGATATACATTATATATTGATATATATGATAATATTATGATGATAATATAATTATATTATTCAGATTATTTTAATATAATATCTACCAAATTATTTTTCATATCCTGAAGTGTGTGTATACATTTTTTGGCTGGCTCTGTGTGTGTGAGTGTGTGTGTGTGTGTGTGTGTTTACACCCACTCTCAAAAGTGAGTACACCCCTCTAGTGGATCTACTTTAGAGTCGTCAATGTGCAGCTTGTATAACAGTATAGATTTACTGTCTACTGAAAATAACTCGACATGCAGTCATTATTGTCAAAATAGCTGGCAACAAAAGTAAGTACACCCTAAGTGATAACAGCTGTACATCTTTAACCATGCAGAGTCACATGACCTATTCATCATGTTCATGTGTTTGTCAGTGGACGAGTACGTCTCCAGACCTGAGCCCTATTGAGCACCCGTGGGGCGTCCTCAAGGGGAAGGTGGTGAAGCGCCGTGTGTCTGACATCCAGCAGCTCCGTGATATCTTTATGGAGGAGTGGAAGAGGATCCCAGCAACAACATGTGTAGCTCTGGTGAAGTCCAGGCCCAGGAGGATTAAGGCTGTGATAGATAACGACTATGGTGCTCACACAGAACACTGACACTTTGGACACAGTTTTGTCATGTTCACATGTGTACTCATTTTCGTTGCCGGTTATTTAAACAATAAAGTCTGCATGTTGAGTTATTGTTAGAGGACAGTAAATCTGTACTGATAGACAAACTGCACATTAACGACGTATATACTGTTTTTAGAACTATAGTATTGTCCTTTGAGAACATTTAATAAAGTGGTTGCTAAAATGTGAGGGGTGTACTTACTTTTGTAAGATACTGTATGTGTGTGTGTAAAGTATATGTACTGTATATGTGTATGTATACGGTATGTACAGTATACTGTATGTACAGAATGTGTGTGTGTGTGTGTGTGTGTACAGTTTATGTGCGTGTGTGTGTGTGTGTATGTAAAATATATGTTTGTGTGTGTGCATGAAATGTGTCTTACTCTTGTCCATGATTTTCTTTTCTTTTTTTCTTTTTTTGGTTTCATTTTGTTTTTATTTTGTACAGGAAAAGAAACCACACTCATTTCTTCAACAGGCTCTTTATTAATATTTTGACAGCAGGTCATGAATTGTTATCAGATACAGGATAAGATGCTATCTTATGAGCATAGGATGAGGTTAAGATGCCACATCTGATTTACTCTCAGTTATCAGCTTTTCTATATAAAAACTGAACTGTACCTCCCACTAAACTGCTCGTAAGTTGGTTTGTTTTTTATTAAGATCGCTTAAGCACGTTCTTTGATTTCAAATAAAAAATATTCTAAAATATTCTCACAGAAAATAGATCATAATTCAAATTTGTATAGATTTTATAATTGAACATCTTGATTTATCGTCCCGCTTCTCAGCTCAAGTCTAACACTCGCGGAAGCGTCAGTAAATATTTGTGAAAGTCTGAATAAACAGTGAAGTAAAGCTGATGCACAAATATGGCTTGATTTAGCTCAATAAACCTTTTTTCCTCTTTTTCACCACAAAAATATGTATAGATTTTACTACAATACTAGATAATATTAAACATTATTTGTTGCTAGGTATTAGTCAGTATACAGTTTTTAACACTTCATTCACGTTGATCAATAAGGCTCGCTTTGTACTCTAATCACAAAAAATATAGAAACAGTAACCAGTCGTCATAACAGTCATGGTATAGCGAGAATCCGGCCGCGTCCCAAACGCTAGAATTCACATCTACTTGCTAATTTACTGGTGCTACCGTTGATGTTTTGAGAAACCATGTACTAGCGTGGTGCTTTAGCCTTGGCAAATGGCAGCTACATAAAATCTAAAGTTATCTGTAACATGCTGCTAAATGTGTGTGCGAGTTGGCACAGATAGCTAAATTGTATCAAACACTAATTTATAATCCATGCTAACCACTTATTTACAAATTTTCTCGCTAATTATTTTACTAGCTTTCTAGCGGTTGGGATACGGCCTACATATTTAATATATATATTTTTGACAATGTCGATGATCAAAACCACGTCACTGCCACACTTAATTTTTTTAAACGCGAGAAAGAGAAGGACAAGATGTACGGCTTGTTTGGCACACAGCGCCCCCTATGGAGCTGGAGGAATAACTTCTTTTCATTATTGTTTTTTTTTTGTCTTTTTGTCACGTTCACACCACCAGCCAGTGATGAAGCTAAAAGAAAAGAGAAAACCCATGAGATCACCATGTGCAGCAATGTGATGCTTTTAATGTGTAACAAAAATAAGTAGTATTCAAAAGTAAGAAAAAAGAAAGCATTTTAAAAGTATGTACACCCTCGCTAAATGCATCATCAATGTAATTGAATTACCTGAATATACATTACACTGAATACACATAAAAAAAAATCTAATATTTATGTTTCTGTTAATGTTTAATTAATATTCAATAACTACTTTAAAAAGTATACTTATGCTCTGATGGCTTCTTTGCAATGTACGTTTACTTTTATTTTAAATAAAATAGGAAGCATCAAATATAAACTCAAGATCTAGAAATGGCTTGAATGTTATTGTTAATGTTATATGTTATAAATGCATTAGTTTGGGTCCACTCATTTAGTATTTAAAGAAAAATTACAAGTTTTCCTAAATATATATATATATTTAAAAAAAAACAGCTTTAGCTTAAAAGTCTTATCTGTGCGTACCGTGAACTGTCGCACCTCATCGCGCTCCACCAGGTGATGCTCCGTCTCTGGTGTGATGGCGTAGGCCAGTTTCTGCAAAAAAAATTTAATGAAATAAAATAGCACATTGCATTTCTGCTAATTCTGAAAGTTAGCTCAGTAAAATTGGCTACATTAATAAAAACATTAATTAACTGTGGAGTGTGTGCAGAACAAAGTGCAAAATTACTGCCTGTTCTCCTTCAATATCTAGAGCCTTTCTTGGAGTTTCACCTTTAGCTCTTGGTCGCTGCTACACTCTTGGGTGAGAGGAAATGTTCTTTAAGGTTTTAAAACTCTCTTGATGAGCACCTGGTGGAGCTACCTTAAATATAATAATAATAATAATAATAATAATAATAATAATTTTGATTTATATAGCACCTTTCCAGAGTTCAAAGACACTTTGCAATGAATGTAACAAAAAGAGATAATACGAACAGACATTGAAGTGCTCAAGTAGAGAAACATTAAGTCAACAAACATACAAAAAATCAAATATAACAAACTTGGACATACAAAACAAGACCTAAGAGACAAACATGCAGAGGACGGGTGGATTAAGCAAAGGGGTCAGTTTAACGAATCAGATGTGCAACATTCAGAAAACAAGTGAGTTTTGAGTAAAGATTTAAATACCAAGATGTTATTAACAGAACGGAGTGAGCGTGGAAGAAAATTCCAAAGTTTAGGTGCAGTAACACTAAGTGATCTGCCTCCCATTGAAGAGAGGCGGTACCGAGGGACAGCAAAAAAGCCAGAATCGGAAGAACGTAGTGAGCGAGTCGGGATGTAGGGGACAAGCAAATTGCAAAGATAAGAGGGAGCTAAGCCATTTAAAGATTTAAAAACAAGCAGAAGAATTTTGAATTTAATACGGTAGGCAACTGGGAGCCAATGGAGATCGTACAGGATTGGGGTTATAGGAGCAGAGCGTTTGGTATGAGTGAGTATTCGAGCCGCAGAGTTTTGAATATATTGTAATCTGGAGATGGAGCTGGCAGGTAGCCCAATGAAAAGGGCATTACAGAAATCAATGCGTGATGGGACGAATGCATGGATGACAGTTTCAGCATCTTTGGTACTGATGAAGGGACGCAGTTGGGCGATACGACGTAAATGGAAGAATGCAGATTTAGTGACAGATTTAATGTGAGACTGAAAGGAGAGTGTGGAGTCGAAGATTACTCCTAAATTTTTGACAGAAGTAGATGTTTTGATGTGAGAGCCATCAATCTCGCAGGTGGAATTGGTGGAAATTTTGCTGGTGAGTGCTGGGGTTATATAGAGTTACATTTTGTTAACTAGCAGATTTAATGTGTTGTAGACGAAACTGTTTGCTAGTAAGTGTGCAGTCTTTTCCGTGTCGTCGAGGTTGTAATGCAGGATAGCTAAATGGTGGAATGGCAGGAATGGTGCAATAAAGGAACATCTAAGGTAACGTACAGTGCAGAAGCTTCCGGGCAGGATGCAGAATTTGTAGATGGCGTAGAGGGGAACCATGATCATGGAGGAGATGGACAGACACCAGCCGAGCATGTTGGCCCACGTTGGGAACGAGTAGGAGCCATATTTTGGGGGGTTAAAGGTTGCAAAGCTGATCACCACCATGAACTAGAGACAGGACGGAGAAGAAGGGGGGGAAATGCAGTAATTAATTTAGTTAGTACACATTAACAAGAAGTTTTATGGTATTGAAAAAATGCTAAATTTTCAAACCTCAAGTTTTTTTTTTGTTGTTTTTGGAAAACACCCTATTGTGTGTGTGTGTGTGTGTGTGTGTGTGTGTGTGTGTGTGCGTGTGTGTGTGTGTGTGTGTGTGTGTAATGTACTTCTATATAAATGCAAAAAAAAAGGTTTTGTCTGTACATTTGTCAAACTTTGTACAACTCGGTCTTACAATGGTATCTTAGTTTCATACATTAGAGGACTCTGTCAGCAAAAAATTATGTTTGTATGTCTGTCTCAGGTTGTGTCTCAGTTATGTCTATTTGTTTTTCCTAAGTCAGCTTCAGGAGAAATAGAAAAGACAAAGTCAAGCTTGTAATGAGAGAGCTCAAAAGAGTCTCATGAGACAAGAAAAAGTCAACAAAATTTTGCTATGGGTTTACAGATTCTGTCACAGAATCACACAAAACTGTCTGGACAGAATTTCCTGAATCTCCTGCAGTCCTCAGATCTCTACCTGAAGTTTAATCTGCACCATAAGTGAAATCTAAATGTAGAGTAAAAGTAATGTTATGAACAGTTATGTGTGGGATTTAATAAGGCCCTTGACCCTCAACTGCTCAGATGTGTAATGAGATAAAAATGTAAGTCGCTCTGGATAAGAGCATCTGCCAAATGCCTAAA
>JAOVVA010088122.1:0-12521 GCA_028565275.1 Leiocassis micropogon | reverse complement strand
TTGTAGAATGTAGAAAATAAATCACTAAACAAAAACAAAGAAATTTGCAATTGACCCCAAACTTTTGAACGGTAGTGTACATACACACACACACACCTCATATATACACATTTATACACTTCATATAGACACTCACAGGTCCCATATAAATACACAACAGCTTATATATACACTCACATACACACTCACACATACACCACATAATACTGTACACACACACACACCCACACACCTCATGCACACAGCCATACACCTTATATACACACACACACACAAACTTCATGCACACAATCATGCACCTCATACACACACACTCACCACCTCATGCACACACCCACACACCTCATATACACACTCACACACCTCAAACACACACTCACACACCTCATACACACATACAGAACTCACATATGCACTCACACACCTCATATACACAATCACAGCATCTGTATACACACTCAAATGGTTCATATACACACTCACTCATTTCATATACACTCACAAAGCCCATGCATACACTCATGAAGTGATAAGTGGAGGGCTTACTCAGTAGGTATTAGTGAACTAGCACTGCAGGATTTGGACACTCAGATTCCAGTTCTTGGTTGAAAGGTGTAGAACTTGATGTGTTTTTTTTTTTTTTTTTTTCGTTGTAGGTCACCAACCTCAAGGTTTGACATTTTGTTGTGTGTTCTGAGATTCTTTTCTGTTCATCATGGTTATAAAGGGTGGTTATTCGAGTTATTCTTACCATCCTGTCAAATCAAAACATTCAGACCAGTCCATTCTCCTCTGCCCGGTCACATCAACAAGGCTCACTTAGAGAACTGACGTTCTGTTTTCTGCCACCTGTTTCTTCTTTGAGATGAAAATGATCTATTATCTATTAACTAATAGATGTTCAAAAATAGCTGAATGTGAAATAGCTGTTGTCAAATTATTCCATGCCATTCCATACCATTCCTTCAGCTTTCTCTCGTCACTGCAAACGATCAGCAGTAAAAACAGGGTTGACATTAATGCTACATCTGTCTTGGTTAATGTTTTAATGCTCAGAATAAATTATTATTATTTTAATTATTAAATAGTACAAAACACAAGCAGACACAAAGGTTGTGCTTTATTAGATGCTGCAATGAAACTGAAAGATAAGTAAAAGTCAGCTAAGCAAGCACGAACAGTGATTCATTACTACACTCATCATGAACACGTACATATTGTCGTTAAAAAACCACAGAATTGCCACAAATAAGCATAAACAGGAAAAAACAGACAAACAAGTGTAAATTCTTCAGACTTCGTTATACTCTGCATATATTCAGTCACTAAACAGAAAATTTCTTGCATCCCTCAATAGACTTGTCAACCAAGTAATAACCACTGTACATTGTATGGTACATGTGCATGTGCATTAGTGCTTAGCACTGTCGCCCTGAACCTCCAGTGTCTGGGTTCGATTCCTCCTCCGGGGTCTGTGTGCATGTTCTCCCCGTGCTTGGTGGGTTTCCTCCGGGTACTCTGGTTTCCTCCCACAGTCCAAAGACATGCAGATTAGACTAACTGGCATCCCAAACTGCCTGTAGTGTTTGGATGCACATGTGAATTTTGACCGGAGGTCCTACCACACTCGTAAAAAACGGTAATACAATGGTTACGCAAGAGTGTCCAAGTCAAATCAGTACTTCTGGGTTTAAAATCTGTAGTCGTTTCAGTGAATGTTCAGTGAGTGGAATGCCTGATCCTTGAAATTCGACAGGTAACTTGTTGCCAAATAGCGGCACACACAATCGTGGATGATTGTGTGTGCAGCTATTTGGCAACAAGTTATCTGCCGTGTTGGCTGGAAGTTATTGTCACATGCCCTGTACATTACCACATGTTTGGGCCATTAGAGAAGTTCCAGGGAGGCCAGCATATCAGACATGAGGCGGGAAGTCCGATCATGGCTACGAAATCTGACAGACTGAGAAAACCTTCTACCTTACCATATCCAAGCACTATTGAAACACTGGGATAAGTGCAGGGGATTATATAGAGAAATTAAGGTAAATTTATTCTGTTTTCTGGTATGATGCACAATATAAAGTCCCAGTTTGACGTGAACACCACTTGTACAATATAAATATATTAAATAAATGCAAGGGACATTTAAATCAGTGTTTATGACCTATCGTGCTTTTGAGTCTACTTTCCATTGGAAACGTATCAATTTCCTAGGCGCTGTGCTGAGAGATACAGTATGTGCCTGAAGCTTGTACAAGCTTACACTGTATCTCACTGTAAATGCAGACACTCTACAACACACATGCATGTCTTGTATAAAAAAAAAAATACAAGGTGAGATAGCCAAAAAAAGAAGAAGATTGCATACAAACAGGAATGATCCTCATCACTTTCCACTTGAGTCACTAGAATTCTTTTTATTTAGTAACTGTAGTGTAACCACAGGAATACTCTGATCATGTGCTCATTTATTTCAATTATTTATGATTGTATATCTGGACACCATGCCTACACACTTGTTTATTCCATAACACTTAATCACATGTTCCAGATATTTTAAAATACAAATACAGAGACTCACTACTTTGTATCTGACAGTAATATTTCACACATACAGTACTAATACTACATTTACAGTAAGAGGCTTCAGCTATGCACGTACACCTGTAGGTACACCTACTCAAGCAGGAGGTGCATTATAGTTAAGAAACTAATGTGAGTCTAATGTGATTTTAATTCCTGTTATGATCAGGAGCAGCTGGACAAATTCCTTATTTTAGGACAACATAGAAAAAAGGGATTAAAATGAACATTGTAAATAAAAGTGTAAATACATAGACTGAATTGTCTTCTTTTGGTTTGATCATTATGGGGATAAAAAAATAAACAGAAATGCAAATCTAATTGTTTAGAAGTTAGAACACGCATATTCATACATCTGTAAATGAATCTTTTGTGTAGAGATTCATGTACAGTTTTAATTTTAAACTGAATTCCTTTAATTATTATTATTATTATTATTATTATTATTATTATTATTATTATTGGTAGTAGTAATAGTTTATCATTTAAAAAATACACCTCTTTCAGACAGGTTGCCATGCTTTTTTGCTCAAAACTTTTTCCATTACTGTTATGACACATTTAAAAAGACTACTTGGATTTTATTATAGGTATCTCATAGTCATTATGCTTGTTATATTCTTAAGCATGGTATTAGTATGGTTTTAGGATGGTATTTAGATAGGGAGCAGATAGGGTTAAGGGCTCTGCTCAAGGGCCCAACATTGGCAACACATTTGAGCTAGTGCTTGAACCGCTGACCCTCTGATCAGTAAAACAGTGCCTTAACTCACTGAGCAACCACTGGCCTTTATACTATTTATACTACATTATTACAATTTGTGTGCATTAAAAACCACTGATCTGTCTTGTTCTCCAAACCTTGCAATGAATTAGTCACTCACTGTACAAGCTTACACCTGTCTCAAAACACCCTGAGCACAAATTAATCTCGAAAGCACTAGCAACAGCTCAACACACACACATTGTCTAAGATAAGTTTCGAGACTTTAAGGCAAAGTCTTTTTATAATCCTACAGGTGGTACCCTCTAAGCTATTGACACATTCTCATCTCGAGTGAATTATTTGTTTAGAAATAACGTTATGGAGGATGACGCAACAGAGAAATTCAGTAAAATTGAAGCTTTTTGTTTAAATTAATTTTAAGTTAAATGTTAAACCCTTACATTTAAAGGTATTTTGTTAAACTCTGCACTTGGTTTCTCAAAGATAAAAATTTAAAATTTAAAATTTATTAAAAATCTTTAAATAAAAAAAAAAAATCTTTGTGTTAGGAAGCGTTCAAGATCTTAAAATTATAACAAAATCAGAAAACTGTAATATCAAATCAGGATATTTATAAAATCGTGATACAGGATCACAATATAAATGAAATCGGTACCTAGGTATCGTGATAATATCATATCGAGTGGTCCCTGGTGCATCCTAACTTACTAATTACACAAACAAAGCTGAAAAGATCCAGAAGGTTTAAAACATGTAAAACTCCATAAGCAATTATAGTTAAATACACACACACACGCCCAAAATTTAGCTAAAGCTTTAATATAGAGTTCTGTCAGTATGTTCCCTGGACAGACAGGCAGAAAAGGTTGACAAACTTGACACAGTCAGTCATCCAAAGCAATCATTTCTGACAGCAGTTGCCATACAGGGACAAATCACGGCTAATCACACACACACACACACACACACACACACGCACACACGCACGCACGCACGCACAGGAAAACCAGCATTCATGTGTAACCACTTTACTTAATATTGAAAATAACTGGAAGCTGATTTTGATCTTTATGCCATGCTGACCTAGTGACATTTCTGTGGGGAAAAAAAATCTAAATCGTCTCGATGTTAGATGAGTGTTAATAAGTCGATCTGCCCGAGCTGTATATAATCAAGAGATGTTTATGAGATGCTGACATTTTCAGTGTCCTCTATATAACATGACCCAAGTCTCCTGAGTAATGCCTGCGTGCGCGCACACACACACACACACACACACACACACACACACACACACACAATCTTTAATTTATGAGTATTCCAAACAGAATGCAGACCTGTGCTAGTCCGTGCTACAACATGAACACAAATGCTTCAGGTGCAAAAGGTGGCACTTAAAGATGAGGAGTGATTATCTTCATCGCATTTCCACCAAACCGCCTGCGGCAACACCTGCACGAGCCCAGCTCATATTCACAACTCAGTTAACAGTAATGCCTACTGTATACTCTATACTGTACCTAAAGTACTGCTCCAGGAACCTTAGGTCTGAATGTCTATTTCCAATAAACAGCATGTTCTGAGCGAGTAATCTGATTGGATGAGAGGAATTCCAAGTGGTGATAACAGACAGTAACAGCTCCAGGCCGTTTATCTATTGTATATGTGTCATTTCACATCACAGATATTCTAACAATCATTAATTCCACTCAATGCCAGTCTCGGCATGGGTGAAAGTAGGTCGGTGCAGTCTGCAGTACTGTGGAGAGAGCAGCTGCCTGCCAAACCCCACATTCAAAACCAGTCACAGAATCACTTTCAGCAAGAAAACCTTACTTAAGCAACACATTGTCTCCTTAGTAATCGGTTTTAAGCTGTTCTGACTTGCCTCTGAACTACAGAGTTACATTTGGCTGAATCCCAAATCCTTCTCTAACCCCCTGATCAAGGGCCCTACGTGGTGTGTGGAACAAAGGATTGTACACCATACTGTACATAGTGCATTAATTTTCCATTTTAAGCTATTTGGGATTCAACCCCACAACCCAGAAATAAACTGATATTCTAAAGCAGAATAAGTGAAAATATAAATGAAATCTTGGAAATTTCTTAAGACTTTCCCCCACCTCCATGGTTTATTACTGCATCTTCACCTGGTTGCATAATACCAGTAAGAATTAAAACACTACTTTTACCCGTGTTAGTTACACTAACTGTTGGTTGTTAACGCTCGTCAGCTACACCAGTCGTGTTTAATGAGTTAAATAAATGGTTAAATAAACAAACAAATCATAATAAATGGTGTTTGTGAAATTATCGTACAAAAGCATCACACTCAAGGTCATGCTGTTGTTCTGAATATCAGCATGGGTGAGCCCACATCACAGCCGTGCTGATATTTGGCACAACAGTGCTCCGTCTTATGCGATATTCCTTAATTAATAAGCTTGGACTTTTTTTTCCAGGTGTTTAACTGTGTATGTAATTTTACACACAAAAACTTACTGTATAACAACTGAATTTAAGTCTGTGTTTGCAAACAACCCGTCTTTCCCTAAATGCATCTATTAATCCCCCACAATGTAAACCTAAACCAAAATGATCAGTAGGGGTATAATCATAAAGTGCTTATCAAGGCCTTAATGTTCTAGATGAATCCAATTATTTCTGCTAGCAATGGACAAACTGTAGTCTCCATGTTCCTTCGGGAAATCAAAGTTGGAAAGAAAACATAGCAACAGCACTTCACAAACTATTATAGAGTTCTTTCATGCAAACCAATATCTGGAGCATAGACCTAAGGAAAAACAAAATGCACCAGTGTTTCGAAAGACAGCTGTTAAGTCATAAATGTTTAAAAACTGAACAGAAACTTAATTTGTAACACAATTATGATGTGGATTAAAATCCTTCCCTTCATCCATTAGCATTGGCTTATTTACAGGTTTATGACCTTAAAAATTAATGTAAAATTTTAGTTATGATCACAGAAATAAATACAAGGGTGTTCAATTCAAACCAGGAAAAAAATTCTTTAAATGAAAACCTATTGACATTTACACAAAAATTCAAGCACAGTACGGTGATGAGCCTCTTCCTCCAGAGTAAAACATTTGAACGGTGCAAAATTTTTAAAGAAGGCTGTACATCCGTGAATGATGAGCCCAGCCGAGGTGGCTCAGGGCCCAATGCAGTCGTTTCCAAGTGTATTAAGCAAGTGGAACACCTGATCCTTGAAAAACAATGAATAACTAGTTGCAACTTGCGTAATAGATGCATCTGTCTGTGGGATCTGTGCATAATCATTCACAAACAGCCTAGCATATTACAGGAACTCGGCTGGGAGTTATTGCCACATCTCCCCTACAGTCTTGACCTCACAGCCAGCCATTTCCATATGTTTAGGCCATTAAAGAAGTTCCTGGGAGGCCAGAGTTTCAGACATGGACGATCAAGACTCCAGCGTCCTTTGTACCTTGGTGGTAGCCAAGCATTAGTGGAACGCTGGGATAAGAGCATTAGTGTAGCAGGGGATTATATAGAGAAATAAAGGGAGTTTTTACTCTCAGAACTGTATTCTGTTATTCTGCACAATAAAAAGTTCCGGTCCAACTTGAACACCCCTTGTATTTATCATGATTATCATGATATACCTCTTCCTGACATACATACATAATAATACATACATACATAATCCAGTCCTAACATGGTCTGTTTAAACTCAGAGCACACTTATATAATTACTTAGCAATGTGACAAGATTTTCAAATTTATTAAAGCCATTTGGAATTGTTCCTTCTGGTAGAAAAGTGCTATTTCACGCTTGAGAAAGAACATTTCAGAATGTTGAGTTTGATGTCCTCTTCTCCACTGCATAAATTAATCTCATTTCTGTAAATGCAAGGCTATGTTCCAAACAACATATAGCACCATACGCAGCATGTCTAATTAGGAACGGCACAAATTACTTTTACAGTTATTCTCAGCTCTGAAACGCAGACCAAAGTAGATGCTCTGAATCTATCACTCTTACCAGATATAACTAAACTTGTCTAAGTAACAATACGAAGTCCAGCTTCCGACCAAAATAAATGCCTTGCCTGTTCAGCAAGAACCAAGATGGAGCCAAACTCCATCATAAATCTACACTGTAGAAGCAAAAACACATGTGGACATCTGGCAAACACACCCATATGTATGCCTTCTCCATATGCAAGGTATATCAAAAAGTTTTGAGACTAGTTTTGTAACATGCAGGACGGCAGCACAAGGCTGCAGACACAGTCACAGAGACCTTCATAAGTCAGTGTGCCAAAAGACATCATCCTGTGTACATCAGGAGCTGAGCAACTGATGCTAATCTGACCACGTGTGTTACCACGTCTGGACAGCAAGTCGGAATCTCGAAACTTTTTTATACCCCTTTCCTACTGTTCCCACATCTGGTAAGACAAAACTGTCTACAATGTCTAACTTTCATGTTATAGCATTAAAATGTTCTAGAACTATAAACATGAACTGAAACCTTTCTTGCCAGACATCAGTAAACAACTTAATTGCACAAATCTTTACAGCTGTACTCCAAAGTCTACTGGAAAGTCTTCCCAGAAGCGTGGATGCTGCTATAGGACTAGCAGTCCATATCAGTGCTCATGGTTTCAATCATCAGGTGTCCACAGAGCTTTGGCCATAATGTAGTGACCCTCTGATTTCATGCTCTCTTGCATTTTCTTTCCGCTGATTGGCTGTTGAGTCTCGCCAATCTGTGTAATCAGGTATCCTTTTTTTTGCTGATTGACGTTTGTCTTATCCAGTTTGACACCCCTGACATAGGGGTGATTGCAAATGATAGTTTTAGGCTGAGAGATATTTAAACAGGCAATTTTTAGAGCTGTGATGTCACTGGATATTATTCAACACCTTCTGAGTGGTCACAAGTGCTATCATATAATCTGTAACATTGCATAAGCCTCAAACTGTTTCACAGAACACACAAGCTATTATTGGTACATGCTTTAGCACATAACACATGCAGTGTCAGACTTCTATCCATTATACAGTATAGATGTTTATTTAAAATACTAATTTTGGCAAGGATGATGGTAGTCCTAAAAAAAGAAAAGAAATTCCAGTAAATGAATTCTATTAAATATGCAAATATATTAAAAACATACAAACACATATAAAACACTACAGTGAGCATATCGCATACACCAAGAATATTTCTCACTTTTCAATAAAAAAAAAATCTTACTTATTAAGTCAGTCTGGACATCAGTATGAATTACACAACTTACATACTGTAGGCAGCTTAGTTTAACCACAGGAACGACGTCTAAAGACCTACAACCCCAAGCTAGGTGTTTAAAGACTGTGTTTTAGGACAGACACTGCCTGGTAGTAGATGTTCATTTTTAACCATGTCCATTCTACATAGAAACAAATATTATGTTAAAAAAATTAACAAGAAAATAGAATGAACAAGCAAACATAATGAATTTCTCTTTGAGGAAAGTCCGTCTCTTAACGAGCAGGGTTACATAAAAAAAACACACAACAAACTACTACTACTACACACACACACACACACACACACACACACACACACACACACACACACACACACACACACACACACAGTTTCAAGTAAACAAAGCAATTATGCCTTGATATTTCTTACAATATCACTGAAAGTGCAAATGAAAAGTCTCTCCCATATTTTTATATTTATTTCTCAAATTCAATGCTATTTTAATATTATTTTAGATATCATTAAATACCAATTACCAACATACTGTAAGTGCAGGCCTCACTCCATGGGTGTTTGTGAACTAAAGTACAGAACATTTTAATATTACTTGGCTTTTTTAATCTTTTACTATCCAGTTTTGGTGAACTTGGATATCGCTCACCCGCCCCAAGATTTGGCATTAGATAATTTAGTTTACATGATAGAACTGACATTACACCGACCAGCCATACCATTATGACCACCGGCATAATATTGAGGATGTCCCGCTTTTGCCACCAAAACAGGAATGCACCGTGCATCCTGACACCTTTTAATCAGATCCAGCATTAACCTTTTCAGCAGTTTGACCTACAGTACAGTAGCCGTCCTATTTGATTGGACTACATGGGCAAGCCTTCACCCCCCATGTGCATCATCACTAAGAGCCACGTTTTTGGAGTTGCTCTCACCCAGTGCTCTAGTCATCACAATAATTTTCCGCTTGTCAAATCCTTACTGTATGCCAATTTTTTTCTGCTTACAACACAAAACAACTCTTCACTTGCCTTATATATCCAACCCACTTCCAGATGCCATTGTGATCAAATACGGTAAGTGTAGCTACTGTGACAGGGGCCAAGTTGTGTGGCTAGACAAGTGGGTCAGAGCAATCCCAAAACTACAGCTCTTATGTGATGTCCTCAGTCTGCAGTGTTCTGACCTACAGGATGAAAAGTGATCCAAGAAAGAAAAACCTCTGAACTGGTGACATGATCATGGGAGGACAAGATTCATTAATATACATGGGGAGCAAAAGCTAGCCCAAATATTCTAATCCAATAGAATGGCCATTAAAGCTCAAATTGTTAAAATTGTTCTATCAGAATGCACATTGCATTATTGTTGTGGAGGCTAAACAGAAGATCTGCACAATATTAGGCGGGTGCTAATGGTACGGCTGATCGCTGTATATAGATATGGCCATAATTACATCCATGTTATTTGGCCCAATTATAGTTCTGGTCATATGCAAGTCTACATTTTGGGCTGATCACCATTACTGACGGTGGTTGCAGTCTGACAGATGTTTGTGCCTATTTCACTGTGGAAAAATTAATTACTTTACCCTTAATGGCCTCAAGCCGAACACCTCCCCAGACAGCCCATAACTGCTGCTAGCTCAGCTTGTGTCTATGCAGTTATGTCTGTGGAGTGACTGGAGTGTCTAGAGGACTTTAAGCTTGGGTTGATGATACCCAGGATCAGACTGACCCGCCCATCAGGGTGTCTGAACTCTAGTACATACCCTGCTGTGTGTGAACAACGCTGAATACATTGCTTGCTGAAATTATTTACGGTAGCGCACTTTACCTTACATCATTCATTTGTACTGTATAAGGACACTACAGTCTCAGACCTAGATTCTGTTTCGGTTACGGCTAAAACTGTCGAACACGTTGCAGTTCAGTCTCAGTCTCAGCGAAAGTAAAACTGCAGTTATGCCACCAGTTATACTTACAGCTATATTACAGCTATACCTACAGTATAAATTGCAGTTTTGGTCTGTCTCTATTTTTGACCTGTATCTGCATGCTTTTAGGCATTGTGATGCTGCCACATGACTGCTTAAAAATAAATAAATAAATAAAGTAAAATATGCTTGTTAGTGTTGGTAAGATTTTTTTTTAATCTCAATTAGACCTTTGTAGTATGTCTAGACAGATGTTTAGACAGGCAGAGATCTACTGTCTCTGTCACTTTCAGCCAAGTTGGATATGCAGCAATTGTGTAAAAAAGACAGGATAATAACACTGGAGTGGCTTGAGGATGAATTATTGCATAATTTACGTATATTGATCTTTATACAGTATAATAAAAAGAACAGAGTCTGCGAGGGTAGACACCATACATTTTTGAGCAATTACTATAAATCATTCTTAAAATCTTCATTTAGCTCCATGACACTTTAAATGTCAACAATTTCTTTACTTTATTTTTTATATTAGGGATTAATAACTGACATGTTCAGTTGAATGAACTGGGTTTAATATCGCATGCGCTGCTTATTTTAATAATGAATCCAGATTGGCACTTTCTCACAGCCTCACAGACTGAAATACACACATTGATCGCAATGGCATCGGATATAAATAAGGCGATTTAGTTCAATACAGAACTGTGATTATAACTTAATGCAGCTTAATGGACAATGTGTTTAGGAGCATATCCCCTCTTATGAACACCAGGCACAAGCTAATGCAGCTGCATACATTATATACACAGACAAAGGAAGAAAAAGGGTGTGTACCTCCTACATTTTCATAATCATAATCATTATTTCTGTTTAACAGCAGAAAGTCAAGGTGTTACGAAGTCAATGAATACACTGATTAATACTGCTTTTATACCTCGAGGATAGTCAGGGGAGGAAATGTACAACTGTTGAAATTTGCAAATATTAATAGTGAAACATCTTCACATAATGATAATAATAGACAGTCAAAAATATTACAAAATCTTTTCACATTCAGTCAAAGTGATGCAATGATTAATAATATCAGCAGCTTGAAATATTTCTGGCTACCTTTAATTAATTTTCCACCAGACATCATTTAATGTCTATTTCAATAGACATATGTGTGACAAATGGTTCTATTACATAATGCCTGGAAAATGTTAAAAAAAAAACATGAAAAACAGATTACAAATTTAAACTGCTTCTGCTACCAAAGAGTACTGGCTACAGCAAACTGTGAGAGAAGCCATAGAAATTAGTTTCAAGAATCTACAAATCACAGTTAAATTACAGCATTAGAGAACCATAGTGGGACCATAGTGACTCATACTGAAGATCCAGCCAAATGGAAACGTTCTCACCGGAAATTACTGAACTCATTGCAAATATATTGTGTGTTTAAATAAATTACTTTTTTTTAAAAAATTTTTTAGGCACGGTGGCAAGAGGATGATCAAAGTTTTGTGAACACATGCTAAAATTTTTACTTACGTTTGATCATTTTCATGAAAAAAGGTAATGTAAAACAAAGAGAAAATTAATAAAATATATATTTATGGCACATACAGTAAAAATAACTGGCAAAGCTACCAATTACTTCAGAGTTGAAGACATTAGAACAACCTATCTTTAAGAAAAATAATTAAATGAATATATATAAAGACATGCAGAAAATGTAGCATAAAAAATTTGCACTATTATATGATAGTACATGATATATTATATTCCAATGCTTGATGCTCTTTGTCATACAATTATGATAATTATATTATTATTATTATAACTATTATTATAACTAATAATAATAGAAATAATAATGTAAATGAGGTAATAATAAAAATCATAATTATATGTATATATACAGTATGTAATTATATATACATAAACTTACCTCTTCATACAATTGATTGCCGGAGGTGGGCATTGTCCTGTATTGTGCTGTATTGTGCTGTATTGTATTG
>JAOVVA010087994.1:0-12524 GCA_028565275.1 Leiocassis micropogon | reverse complement strand
TGTTTGGTACACACATGCTTCACAACCGGCAACATGACAAGATGTTCCCATAGCGTTTTCACGCAGCATCTCGTTCCAGCCTTTTCAGGGAACAGGGTTACAGCAAAGTAACCCGAGACGTTCATCATGGGACTGGCAGACATGTATTTGGGCTTCAACCTTAAATAATAATCTTATTGACTAAATTAAAGCGAATCGGCTTATTTTTAGCTTTAACCATTTTAACTATCTCTACAAACTTTTTCACATCAATGAAAGTACTTCAGCTAGTGACAATTATAATTAGGAGAAAATACATTTTATTGGACAAGTAATCATCTCCTCTCCATTTGTCAGCTCTTTGTATCATGACAACTGCTTATAAACAACAACAGTGTCACAATGTTATGGCTGGAGGCAGAATATAAACTAGAAAAATTGTAGTTTGCATTTTAATAAAAATTATTATGAAATAGTAAAAAGGAATTTACATATCTATAAAAAAAAGAACGTCCATTTGCCACAACTGTCAACACTTGAATGGCAACCAAATATATTTTAGAAAAATTAAATATTATTTTGCTATCAATTTTATGTCTTGTCATGAGTAACACAATTCAAATTTAAATTTATGCACACAAGACACTGAAAGACAATAAGCTCGTCTAAGACTAGGAAGAAATGCTCTACAAGACTTAGTTAGCAATACAGACTAATGAGAGGTAGCCGGGTATTTTTAAACACAGAGATTTTTCTCTGCATTTTTTTGCCTTTTGTCCACGCGCAAGCGCAGTTTTGGTCGTTGAAAACGGAGCTTTTGAAAAACTTCGTCCAAAGTGATGTGGTGTTGTGTGGACAGGGAAAATGGAGATTTTGGCTTGTTGTAACGTCACCATGTGCCGATGATGTAATTGTGTGTGTGCCAGTCTCCTTGATTTGACATCAGCTTTTTTTATGAGGATATTTTGTGCAATGGTGGACGTACGTACAGTAAATTAGTGACTGTGTTAACGTTGCGTACTGGACTTTTTACATGCGTGTACATACACGCGCAGTTACTCACACACTATGTTTATTTATTTTTTTTATTTCACTTTAATTTAACCAGGTAAGTCTCATTGAGATTTAAAACCTCTTTTTCAAGAGAGTCCTGGCCAAGATAGGCAGCAATAAATACAAAACAATTAAAAGTTACACAAATAAAAACAGATAAAAGAAAAAAAATAATTTGTAAATAACTTATACAAAACATGTACATGGAATCAGCCTCAAAAACTCTCAATCTGGATTTAAATGTGTTTCAAGGAATCAACTCTTTTAATTTCCAGTCATTCTGCAATATATTCCATGTATAAGGTGCTGCCCATTTCAGTACGGACATATGGAACAGAAAGCAATAAATGATCTTGTGAACGTATGGAATGGGAATCAGCACTTCTCTGTGGAATTAAGGAACTAATGTAACTCGGTAGTAATCCCAGAATTGACTTATATATAAAGGAATACCAGTGACAAACCCTTCGGGTGGCCAAGCAGACCATCCCACCTGATTATATAACTCTCAGTGGTGTGTCAGTACTTTACAATTAGTAATAAACCTCAGAGAAGAGTGATAGGCGGTATCAATGATTCGAAGAGATTGAGCAGAAGCATTCATGTACAAAAGATCCCCATAATCTAACACAGGCAAAAATGTTGCTGCTACAAGCCGCTTTTTTGCATTAAAAGAAAAACACAACTTATTTTACATAAGTAGAAACCCAGTTTTAACCTTAGCTTCTTCACTGGATTTACAATGTTACAGTTTTTCTCAGTTGCTTTGGACCATTTCTCAGATCAGAAAGTGAATTCTCAAAACTACTTGTTCAAGTAGTACTTGTAATTTAGTCACTTGTGCACAACACATGAACATTTCTCATTGCTTTGATCAAAATGCAAATGCTTTTGTACATTCATATAATTGATTGTGTACAATTCTCTGCTGTTTCCTACATTTCCACTTGTTTATGTCATGTTGATCAAAATATATTATACTAGTTTCATCTAAATAATCTTAACCCCCAAATCATTTCAGCATCAGTTCATTGCACAAGTCACTGAAGGCAAAATAGTTAATCTAGTTGTCAAAATCTCCAAAAAATAAAAATAAAATAAAAACTGTTTTATGTAAATGTGTCTTGAATTGACACATTGTGCAGATGAAATTTGAATGTCACTAATAAAGGGGCGTGAAGAACCAATGATCAACTAGTTGTTTAAAACAGGTGAATCTCGTGAACCTATAATTGGCATGCTGATATATAGTTTTTCTCAACTGCTTTCAGTTATTTCTTACAACAGAACTGCATTTCTCAAAACTACTCATTCCACCGTCAGATCCTGTTGTCAGTTGTCAGTTTTTCACATAATATCAGCAGTGTCTTGTTGTTTTCATCAAATTGCAATTGCTTTTGGACAACATGCAAATGGTTCTGTACATCTGTCAGCTGTTCTTGACAATTCTTGTTGCTTTTGTCCTGCTGTGCAAAATAACTTGTCCTGGTTCTCAGCTGAAATGTCACAACCACCAAACCAATTAGTCTTTTTCTCAGGTTGGAAGTCTGTACTATCAAAATGAGTAAACATGCTCTCAGAATTGTATGTCTGTACAGATTTCTGTACATTTTTTAAATGTTTGTTAAGAAATATGTCCAGAATTGAGATATTGCTCTCAGGTGAGTGTCCCCTTTCGTTAATGAAGAGAAACATGTGCAACTCTAGATTAACCAAGGATCAACCAGTTCTGTGAAATAGCTCAGAGGTGCAACTCATGAAGACTGATTTGGCAGGGTCACATATACAGTGCACAACACAAGTGTTCCCCTTATGGAAGCTGAAGAAAGAAAATCTTTGAATCTTTGAAAAAAAAGGCAGAAGGCGTGGTAGAAATCTAATCGGCCAGAGAGCTACTGTTGATGTCCCAGGCCAGCGGGGAGGAAACATCACTATGTGTGCTACTATTTCAGACCAAGGTTCATATTCCTATTATGGGACTATTATTATTCCTATTATGGGACCGCACAACACACAGCATCTCCTTACATTCTTAGACAATCTCCATAGAAATGTCATTCCTGAAGATGAGAGGGTCCTCAATTGAGATAATCGGTAAATAGCCTATGTATAGTTTCCTTTGTTTTCTGTATGTAAGTACCACTATTGGCAGTACAGTAAAAATGTGAATACAGTCTGATCTTTTGTTTCGATTCTTCCATATACTGTTACGTGGGTCGATGTTGATTGGTTAGATGAGGTTAGGTGGAATCATTCAGAAATATTATCTATTCTTACCATGTAAATTACTATAACACCTGGTTGATGCACAATGGTTTGCAAAAATAACTTGTTTTTTTACCGGAGGGACACTTTAAATTATGACACACACCAGTACGGTAATTTAGTGGTTTCTAGTTATCAAAACCTGAGTTGAGTATAATATAAATATCTAAAACTAAGTCATGTTCTACTGACAACATGACTAATAATTTTGCCTGTCACCTTCACATTGTTGAAAAAATGACATGGGATTCTGCAGCCTCTGACACAATGATTGATGAAAAAACACACTTTTGCATGATAGACAAAGCATTTTGAGCAGGTGACATGCTTTTTCCGGTTATCCACTACGTTGTGTAGTTTGTACGTGTTGTTTTGAGAAATGCACTTGGAGATCTGCAAACTTCAATTCTGATCTGAGAAATGACTGAAAGCAGTTGAGAGAAACTGTAAAATTCTACATATGCAAGTCATTCAGGCTGATGTGTCAAATTTTATTATCAAATGTGATGTACACTTACCTGCCAGATGCAGCCTCTTTCTGTGCATGAATTTTCAGTGGCGCTTTCCCCAGGATGGCAGTCAAACCGTTGGAAACTCTCAACAACGGAATTCCAGGTGAGTATGTAATTCTTTCCCAGCTGTAGTTGGAGATTTCTTAAATGTAGCACCTACAAAACAGACTGGTATGACAAACTTACAAACAACTTTTAGATTTCATTCAATTACCTCTGGATTTGATTACAGTAGACAACTAGTGGCCAGTTCCTGAAGATTCATCATACTCCTGGAATAAGCTTGTGCCATCAGGGAAGAAAAATGCATTTATGTGATACTCAATTGATGTGACGTGATTGATGTCAATCTGGACTCATCAGACCACATTACCTTTTCCATTGCTCCAAAGTCCAATCATTATGCTCTATTGGATCAGACTACACAGGCCAGCTGTCACTCCTCACTTGCATACCTGAGCTTTGGTCACCCATGACCCTGTTGCTAATTTAACGGTTTTACTTCCTTGGACCTCTTTTGGTACATCCTCACCACTGCAGATAAGGAACATCCCACAAAAGCTGCAGTGTTGGAGTTGCTCTGACCCAGTTGACTAGCCATCACAATTTAGCCTTTGTCAAAGTTTTTCTGCTTACAACACATCAACGTCAGAAAAAAAGGTTCACTTGCTGTCTAATATATTCTACTACTTCCTCATGCCATTGTAACAAAATATTGTAACTGTAACCACTGTGACCAGGCCCAAATTGTCATCCCATAGAACTCAGGGCACAAATATCAGCACAAATGTCATGGGCAGCCAAGGGAAGGATGGCTACAGAGCTGATGGAGCAACTCTGCATGGCTGGGGAAAACTTTATATCTGCTCTAAAGCAGACATTCAGCTCATGAACAACGATGTTAATCAGTTGTCTTTGTACATGCAGAAAGTAACTCCAAAACTGTCTTCAAAAATGCTGCAGCAAAAAAGTCCTGACATATCCTAACAAATCGGCCCTCCCAGCGAAGCCAATGAAATTTGCTACTGCTGCCTGGCTCGGGATATGGAAAACAGGGCTGGTGGGGGAAACAAAGAGTTTAAAACTCACATCAGTACTCTTGTTTTATTTTGGCATGCCACAAAGGTGGCTGCATCCAAAAACAAACTGCTGCCTGTGTACTTTTCCTGATCCAAGGTAGACTGCTGTTGTGATGGGGACATATGTGTAATATTCTAGTAATACTGTACCATACTCAGAGATCAATATCATGCTTTTTGCACTCTTACACCACCTAGGAGGTCATCTGGCAGCCCAAAACACTCCCAAGAAAATTCAAGACCACTGGCCCAGGTGAGGTGAAAAATTTCTGTGTGAGGTACCCCAATGTCAGAAAACAGTCCCAAGAAATCCTGCTGTGCACACCTTTAACATGCCTTTCATGGGAATTAGAATGGACCACTTTTAGTATCTGATCAGGAATACAACTAATGCATATCTGATTTATTGTGGATTATGCCAATCACAACCCTCAGGATGTCCCGTTTAGAAAGCCATGTCTAAAAATATAGGTGGTTCTCCTGTTCAGTTGTCTAGGAATACCAAAGGACATGCTCTTGGATCAAGGAATGATCCCACCTGATGGCAGATCTGTGTTGGCTACTGCGGGTGAGGCAAATCAGAATCATCATCTGCAAATAGACAAATTGTGGAAACCTCAACAGAGCTCAGACTCAGGTTCATGGGTGACTGAAGGAGCTGATAAGCCAGTTCTACAATGTGTTTACGGCTCAGCCAGGGAAGACATGAGACAGAATGACATCAAAATGTTTCCAGGCAATAGTTGTAAAAAGCCGAGCCATATAATGTCCCAGAAGTTCAACACAAAATCATCAACCTGGAAGTGGTGAGGATGCAGCAGGATGGGGGTTATAGAGTAGTCTGCTAGCCATTAGTCTAGCCCTATTGTGTTGGTGCCCAAGGATAAAGAGGTCTATGGCTATGTAATAACATCAGGAGTCCCATTCAAGTATGAGAGTTGGACAGCTACTGCCTTCCACAAGTTAATGATCTAAAAGGCCACATAGGAAAAGTGTGCTTACGCTCCACTCTCAGCCTCATGTAGGACACTGACAACTGGTCCTTACACCAGAGCCAATGCCCAAAATTGCTATCAGCATTGCCACTGGCAGTATCAGGTTCTCCCATTCAGCTTTCTATGTGCAGAAGGCAATGAGGAAGCTGTTTTACCATGCGGTGCAGGAACAAGGTCCTGTAATCATCTAGATGCCATCCTGACAAGCCAATTTTGCTGCTTTAGTATGGAGTCTGTGGACATTTGTCATGTCTGGAATCTGGGGAGTCTGTCATGTAATCAATAAAGGGAAACTATGAGATGTGCAACACAACAGTTTCTGTAAGAGAACCAAATGGCTTAGTGATTTTTTTTTGAGAATAGTGATGCCAAGAAAAAGCTGTGTTAAATGAAAGACATCAGTGGCTTAACATGTGCATGTGTTAACATGTGTCCTTTTATTATCTAACAGTACACTGACACTACTTTTCTACTACAAGAAACAACTTTAAAACAATGAGTATAAAGTATTGTGATCTGGATGAAGTAAAGTAGTAATTAAGCCCAATAAATGAGTTAGACCTTGATTTTTAAGAATAATGAGTCCCTTAGGAAGAGCCAACTATGGAAGAGTCCATGTGATCTTTTATACTCTGCATGTGAAAAAAAAAAGTCCTAATTTTACAGTAGTAGTTTTCCTATTCTTTTAAAACTACATACAATTCTCTGTAAAATTACAGACATTATCTGCAAATTAGTAAGTTGACTGTTATTTTAAGTATTATTTCAATATTGAATTTCAGGTTGACATTTTTAACAGAAAATATACCATATTATTTTTCCTTTTTTTATCTGTTTTCTCAAAGTACGTACAACTTTGTAAAATTACAAACATTAAAAATTTTAATTAAAATTTTAAAATTACAAAAATTGTAATTAAATATGAAACTCATTAGATAAAGGTTCATTTCATACTAAAAATGATGAAAAAGGTTGATGAAGCTTTTTTAGCATCTAAATATCACTGAGTAAATATTTTGGAAGAAAAGGGGAGGTGGGACATTGGGGGAGGTAAATTTAGAATTTTTGATCATATGAGGGGTTCCCTTTCAAAAGCTACACTCGATGCTGTGTGAAAACGCTATGGGAAAAAGGTCTCCGTTGACCGGTTGTTAAAGCAGGTGTGTCAAACACGGCAAAAACTTGACTTATATAACCTCGGTCAGGTGACGTCATCTGATCAGGTACACCTGGAGGTTATAAATAGGTCTGAACCGGAAACATCCTCAGGTCTTTTGTCGTCAAGGACTGCATTGTGTTTGCGTGTATGTGTTTGTAAAACGATACTGCGCGACAGTTAAAAAAAAAAAAAAAAGAATATCAGAAAGCGAAAGTAAAATGGGTGAGTTAAAAAAGAGATGTTTACCTCCATGTGAGAGACTTCTCTCCAATGACGATTGCCATGCTTTCTGTTTTGAGTATTTGGGTAAAGAGCCCGCTATCCTCGGACTCGAGGGAGAATGCGAGCACTGTGATAATCTTCCGATCAAAGCGCTTCGCGCCCAGCTCACATTCTGTAAAAAGAAATAGTGAGCCGTGCTTCACTCCTGGGGATCGCGTGTGTGAGACGGGTTCGCCCTTTTCTAAAGCGCTCTCGCCGGATCTGGAAACTCTTGTGTCCGTTTCTCAAGCACACCTCGGTGCTACTTCTGATCGGGCACAGGAGACCTCCTCTATTCTTTCCAGTGAGTATACCACCTCAGAACGCTCCTCTCATGACGAGCGAGAGTACGTGGAATTACTTGAGGTAGTAACTAGGGCAGTCGAATGCTTACATCTCGACTGCACCCAGGAACAGGAGATCCCCAAACAATCAAGATTGGACGACAGGTTTCTGTCGGGTGGCCGGGGGGGAGGGACCTCAACGAAGGTCTCTCCCCTTCTTTGGTGACCTCCATGATGAGGTAACTCGTTCATGGAGTAAACCTAATTCATCCCGTATCTTTGTGCCATCAGCGTCCATTTATTCGACGATCGTTCATGCAAAGACACGAGGCTATATGATGATGCCCCAGATTGAGGAGACACTTGCGGGCTATCTGTCTCCTGGGTGCTCATCCTCATTGAAGAAGCCCACAATCCCCACTAAGCCATGTAGACTAACATCTCTAGTGGGGAAGGCTTTTCAGTCAGCAGGTCAGACCATTTTTAATGTTTGGACTCGAGGGAGAATGCGAGCACTGTCACGATCTTCCGATCAAAGCGCTTCGCGCTCAGCTCACATTCTGTAAAAAGAAATAGTGAGCCGTGCGCTGACCTGCTGAAGGACTGAGCGCCGGCGGGGCCATCGGCAAAGGGGCCTTTTCAGAGCTTTGCCGAGCCATGGATTTGTCTCTCCGTGCCACCAAGCAGATGGCCCGTGCCATTGGCCATTCTATGGCTGCTATGGTTGCTACGGAGAGACATCTGTGGTTTAACCTCACTGGCATCAAGGATAAGTATCGTACGTTCCTCCTTGATGCCCCCATCTTGCCTTCCCGCCTATTCGGCGACGTTACGAAGAAGCGTTCATGAGGTTTCTTCCCCGCCATGCTCAAGAGTTGGAACCGTCAGCCACCCAGTCCCGACCAGGTCCGGCTATAATGAGGTATGAAGCTCAAAAGGAGAGTGTGGCCGCGCTTTACAGTCCGCCTCTGAAAGATCGGACCTGAGGAGCCCCTGGGTTGGTCAAAGCTATTCTGTATCCTCACCCAAATTATCTCCTCGAAAAAGAAGTCCTGAGGCTGGTGAAATGCCCAGAATCATGAGGGTGTCTCCCCCCAGGGAGGGGCGCGTATTATTCCAATAGAGAATAGGAACTCCTTCCTGGCACCTTCAGGAGGCCACTGCCCAAATCTCCGCCAAAACTGGTCATGGGTGGATGACTGGATGCCATCCTAGCTCATCTTAAATGTCTAGGGTTGAGACTCAACGCCAAGAAAAGCATTGTCTTTCCCGCTCAGAGGACAACCTATTTGGGGGTCGTATGGGATTCGATCAGAATGCAGGCGCAACTGTTTTCTGTACGTATGGAATCCATTCTAAGTACCCTAAGGAACTTCAAGCTAGGGCAGAAAGTGACTGTTTGTTACTTTTAGAAAATCCTAGGTCTCATGGCAGGTGTATCCATGGTGATACCCTTGGGCCTCTGCACATGAGACTCTTTCAGTTGTGGCTAAGACCCAGTGGATTCGATCTAAGGGCCAATCCCCTGAGGCAAACAAGGGTTATGCGCCAGGGGCTTCGTACCCTTTCTATGTGGTTCAGACCCCGGTTTCTGACTTTGGGTCCCACTCTAGGTCCGTGCTGTCATCGCGAGCTGCTAATGACTGGCGCTTGCTTTATGGGTTGGGGTGCGGTCTTAGATGGCCGTCCAACCCAAGGGATCTGCAGAGGTTATTTTCTCGCATGGCACACCAATTGCCTCGAAATGATGGCTTTATTTTTGGCCCTGAAATACTTCATCCAGCAGTTGAAAGGCTACCATGTCCTAGTGCGGGTGGACAACACTACGATAGTCTCTTACATAAATCGCTATGACAGATTACGTCCGCGCCGCTTGAACAAGCTAGCGCAGCAGATTCTGCTTGGGCACAGGACAAGTTCTTGTCCCTCAGGTGATTTACATTCTGGGGCATAAAAAAAAAAAAAAGGGAGAGCAGACTTGCTGCCCAGACATGCTTTGACAAATTGGTGGAAACCCCTCCTTGAAGTGGTTATTTAAATCTGGGAGACAATTTAGGTAGCAGAGGTGGACCTCTTCTAGGACATGACACAATGTCCCCTTTACTACTCTCTGAATCCTCCAGCTCCCCTGGGTCTGGACGCTATGGCCCACACGTGGCCCAGACTGCGTCTTTACGCACTTCCTCGGATAGCTCTGATCCCCGGAGTCCTAGCGAAGGTCCATCAACAGGGACTCCGCCACGTATTGATAGCGTCCCGTTGGCCAACCAGAATATGGTTCTCAGATCTAATATCCCTCCTTGACAACTCAATTCCGGTCAGGAGTGATTTTCTGTCTCAGGCGTGGGGAATAATATTTCATCCCAGGCCCGAGCTCTGGATCCTTAATGTTTGTCCCCTGAGTGGGGCCAATTAAGAGATACTGGTCTTCCAGCCAATGTAATTGAAACTATTCTTTGTGCTAGGGCTCCCTCTACTAAAAGAACTTATGCCCTCAGATGGAATGGTTTTGTAAATAGGTGTATGGCAAACCATGTAGAACCTAGTCCACTGCCAGATTGTTTCAGCGCTGGAGTTTCTCCAGGAGAAACTGTCCTCAGGCATATGTCCGAGCACTCTCAGAACGTATGTGGCCGCCATTTCGGCTTACCATGTTCTGATTGAGGGGGTTTTCTGTGGTAAAGCACCCGTTAGTTGCCCGCTTTATTCGTGGAGCTAAATGGTTGAGGCTGCCCACTAGAATGACAGTCCCTTTAGGAGACCTAACCTGTTAGGTTTCTGACCCTTAAGATGGTTTTTCTAATAGCCATTTCCTCTCTGAAGAGAATTGGGGACTTGCAGGCTCTGTCAGTCTTGTCATCCTGCCTAGACTTTGCCCCTGGGCTGGTCAAAGCTATTCTGTATCCTCACCCAAATTATCTTCTGAAAGTTCCATTCTCAACCATGCACCCAGTTGTTCTCGAAGCCTTCTGTCCTCCGCCATTTTATGCTCAGTGGCGCAAATCGGGGCAGCTCTTTATATGTTATGGGGGCCGCAACCGGGGGTTGGCTGCCACCAGACAAACTATGTCACATTGGGTGAGGGATGCTATTGACCTAGCCTATGAGGTGCGTGGTCACACTTCCCTTCTAAGAGTTAGGGCCCATTCAACTAGAGGGCTTGCATCGTCAGTGGCTTTGGCAAGAGGTGTCCCCTTGCAGCAAGTGTGTGATGCGGTAGGTTGGTCCTCTCCGTCCACATTCGTCAGATTTTATAGTTTGGATGTCCATGCTACTCCAGACTCATGGGTCCTCGATTCAGCATCCCACAATCAGGTCTAGACCTCTTTGATGATTGTGCGCACACGCTACACAACCCTGGGGTCCAGACACTTCCAGTGCGGCGGCGTTGGTATTCTCGTTCCCATAGCGTTTTCACACAGCATCGAGTGTAGCTTTTGAAAAGGAACGTCACAGGTTACTTTGCTGTAACCCTGTTCCCTGAAAAAGTGGGAACGAGGTGCTGCGCTCCAATGCCGCACTGTAGGCATGACTGGACGTTCTTTCAGACAAAATTGACCTGAGATGTTTCCGGTTCAGACCTATTTATAACCTCCAGGTGTACCTGATCAGATGACGTCACCTGACCGAGGTTATATAAGCCAAGTTTTTGGCGTGTTTGACACACATGCTTCAACAACTGGTCAATGGAGACCTTTTTCCCATAGCATTTTCACGCAGCATCTCGTTCCCGCTTTTTCAGGGAAAAGGGTTACAGCAAAGTAACCTGAGACGAACTATGGTGTTATGTTTGTACCAAAAACCTTGGCCAAAACTCTGCGCTCTACATGTTTACTGTCACACCAATCAGAAGCTTGAGGATAAACATCTGGTTACATTTTAACTATTTTATAATTTCTTTTTACCAAGAATTGCACCTGTTCTAGTGGCTCTGTGACAGGAACAGACTCTAATGTTGTAAATCTCTGTACATGATCTTCAGGAATAAATCCCACAGGCATGGATTAAGTAAGTGACATTGTAGAACTACAGATATCTTTTTGACTCTTTTCCCAGCCAGTTTTGAATAATAAAGGACTTCATAGTAAATATTCATTGTTATATAAAAACTCCACTAAATAAAATAACAATTTATTCCTATCATGGCTCTGGAGTACTGACGAGGCTTCCTACCCTGATGGTACCCAAAAACTCGTGAAACTCTGGGATAAGAGCATTAATGCTACAAGGGATGTCACTCTGTTGACTATGCATTTGCAATGGATTGTTAGCATAATGTGAGAAAACATGCACTTACCCTCTTAATTGAGTCATATTGAATGTTGAATTCTGGTATGGCAGTAGTCATGTCGCCATCATTGATGGTCACAGTCATTGGGGGGCTGCTCAGTCCTAAAAGTGTGATGTTCTCAAACACCAGATTGTTTGGGTCAGCATAACCACTATGGAGAACCTTCATGGTCAGCACTTCCTGAAAGAATACACAATTTTCCCCTTACAGTGTATACCAGATTTCACAATCCAAATAAACTCACCTTAGAGTCCATTTACATCATTGTATTCTAAACCAAATTTACAATTTTACAAATTTACAGTAAATCCATGCCCATTTGATTATGGCAAAAAAGTCTTCTTCTTCATGAAATCCTAATCCATATTGGATTATTTTAGCTAATCAGAACCGATACTACATTGTGAGTCAGGGGGGAAAAAAAACAACAAAAAAACATTGAGCTACCGTACAAATGTGATACACACAAGTCACAAACTTCTGATACACATTCTTAAATCTTCTTTATCTTTCAGCTGTTCCCTTTCAGGGATCGCCACAGCAAATCATCTGCCTCCATCTAACCCTAACCTCTGCATCCTCTTCTCTCACACCAACTAACTTCATGTTCTCTCTCACTGCATCCATAAATCTCCTCTTTGGTCTT
>JAOVVA010087983.1:0-12524 GCA_028565275.1 Leiocassis micropogon | reverse complement strand
CTTTATAGAAGTTTCTTTTATGCAAAAATGTTTTCAAAAGCATCTTTTGCTTATGCCATATTTTTGTATGTGCCCAAGACCTTTGCACAGAACTATAAGTAAAACAGCTGTTAGGTTTTACTGAGCTTGCTGGAGAATATGAGTTCTTCTGGTAACATGATAAATGTATATAACAAAATTGGTACAGCATATAATATGGTTCCTAAGACTTTTGCACGGTACTGTAACTCTCTCAGTTCGGGTATTTTGCACGCCCTCACCTGGGATTGCTGAGGATATGTTCGCTCTCACCACCTGTGTTTTCATAGTCTTGTTCCACATTACTGCTGTACTGTAGTTATCACTACAGTTTTGGAACATATGAGACAAAGTGGTTTTTAATTTCCTGCAGGAAGAATAACCATAACTTGATCTGTCCATCCAAGATTTAGTTTTCTAAAGTTACATACCTTTTCTCAGAGTAAGCCATGCTGTATCGCAAGTTTGTGTTTTGTGACGATTTGGGTGCTTTGATTACAGTCGTTTCTGTGTCTTGATGCATATAGCCACTTTGAGGGCAAAAGCGCTATATTCATTCAAAAATGTGATGGCTGCTCATAATGTCCCTTCAACTCAACATTTTGATTTAATTTACTGTGCAAATTTAATTTCAGGCAAATACCAAAGGACTGGCAAAGTTTTATTAAACTCTATCCAGCCAGTCTTGCGTGATGCTGTGACAAAATCGGCTGGACTGACATACAGTACAGGCAGACATTTTTCTGAGGCTGGTTTCTCGTCCTCCAATGTATGAAATGTAAAGATATCATTAAAAGAGCGAGTTCTGATCACTGTACAGCGAAAGACCTTTCTTATATTTATATACATATATACAGTGTGGCGTAGAGGTCTTCAATAGAGGGAACGAGACCCCGTTAATCGGCTGTCCTCACTATCCGCTGTAGAGTCTTGGGGTCCGAGATAGAACGCCCCACCTTAAGAATGTTCGTCAAGAACTGAAATTAATTTTTCTTTTTGGCATATGAACCTTTTTTGCCACACAAGCATTCTAATGGACCAAACCGAACACCTGCTATGTTGCGCGTACGTCCGGGAGCCGTTCAAAACTTAGCCAAAGCCAAGTGAAGCAAGTTTACATATTTTTTGTGCTTTTTTTTTTTTTTTTGCATTTTGTGCAAGCTTTAGTGAAGACATACCACCATGGGTCTCAAGAATGTTAGCGAGAACGGTAGCAAGAAGAAAAAGAAAACGTTTTCAGTTTTTAAAGCCGCCGGTGCCAAGAGGAATTATAAATTAAGGTTAAATGAGGTTTAATGTCTATTTATTTTATATTTGACTTCTTTTACATGCCAATGGGGTATGTGTTACACAATACAAAATTTCGCTTTAAGAACTTACCACCGGAACGGCTTAAATTCGTATGCCAAGGTATTGCTGTACTATGAAAATAATCTGAAAAATCTAATCTGAAAAATGTGAGAGGGACACGATGCCTCCGATTGAAACACCAGAGTGGCATACACTGTTCATAGTCCCAGTGCTGTTATATCAGCACTCGTACTGTAGAACGCCCCTCTTCCAATCAAATTGCTTGGTTGGAACCAACTGTTGTATAATGTGAAATAAATAGGAATTCATACTGTACATGTGTGACCTAGCTAACAACAAAGAAGTGTAACATTTGTTCTACAACAAAATGTTAACTCAGCGATGCTCTGCTGCTCTCCCTCACATTTAACACCGAGCTGCATCAACAGAGAAAAATGTCAGCCATGTGAACACAAGACAATCAATTTCTAAAAGGATTATATGTTTACTGCACATTACTGGAGATTCACTAACTAATCCATCAGTCGCCCTTCCTCTCCTTGAAACTGAAACGTCCCGTTCTGGGCAATGAAACCATTTAATTGCAATATTTAAATTGAACTCAGTAGCCAACGATAAAAAAAAATCTCAGACAAGCCTATACTTAATATACAGTTGAATATCTTTTTCACTACACACTGTCTACACACTGTCAAACCCTTGAGCTGTTAAACGATCTTCCCATTAATTTCAGAGCATGCGCATAAATTGTACTTTTATTACACTAATCTATGCACATGGCCACAGCACTCTTTGAAAAAGTGCACACACAATGAAAGATAGATATCAGGCAATTTCAGCAGTATGGATGTGCATTGAAACTTGTATTGACTTGCCAGAACAAAAGCTGTATCATTGAGACAGCTTAAACATCCTGTTATGTGAGCTTTCAAAGACCGAAAGAATAATATTAATTTATACATCACAGACATAAAGTGTTTTCCATGCTATATACTACAGCATATTTCCAGGGTTTTTTTTTTAAATAATTTTATGAGTATTATACACAGTTTTATCAAATATTTATATCACTTTTAGATTCTCATTGCTTATATCATTAACGGATAACTCTGGTCCACAAACAAAATGCTTTAAACTTTAAACAAACTTCAAATTTGGATGATTTTGGTTTGCTGAAAATGAAAACGATGCTTATAATTGTCAGTTTGCTACTGCTCCAATCCTAACGAAACCTGATGGGAATACCCGAGTGTTAAAGTCAACAGATCTTACAGTAATGTAACTACAGTAACTAAATGGGTAAAATAAATTACTCCATTTTTATTCATTCATTCATTATCTAAACCACTTATATATTATACCAGGAGAAACAGTGGACATGGTGCCAATCCATCAAAATTATCCAAAAAAAAAGTCTTTGTATTATGCGAGGAACCCGGAGTACCTTGAGAAAACCCACCAAGCATGAGGAGAACATGCAAACTCCACGAACACAGACCCCGAGGCGAGAATCGACCCCCCCCCCCCGACCCTGGAGGTGCGAGGCAACAGTGCTAACGGCTGAAATGCATAAGTAGGGTTATATATCAATCTTCACTAAATTTTAATGCACAGATTTTGGCGCAGTTTGACATAATGTTGAGTGAGGATATAAGTTCTTTATGGAAATAAAGTATTAAGACCAGTCTGTGGTTCATCAATGTTACAGCTATATGATTACTGCTGAATAAGAAGAACAGATCCGTTCACAGAATGAAAGTTTCTTTTTAAAACAAAATATTATATGCACACCTTTCATCTCTGAAGCTAACAAAGTCCTGAAAATGTTTTCCAGTGTAATTCAGTAGGGATAGTATGGCAAAGTAAGTAGTAGTAGTAGTAGTAGTAGTAGTAGTAAGTATACTGGAAAAATGGGATTTAAAAAAAATAAACACTAAAATGTACAATTGCTGATTTTTATTTATTTTTTTTACATTTAACACTTTTGGAAGAGATCTACATTGTCAATGCCATGTTTTTTTATTTACCCACCCATTCATCCACTCATCCATTGCTCTGGTATAAGACCAATAATAAAAGCTGTGCGCCCTGCAATGGATTGGCACCCTGCCCAGGGTGAACCCCACCTCATGCCCTAAGTCTCTTGAGATAGGCTCCACACTCCCCGCCACCCTGTATACAGGATAAAGCTGTATAGACGATGAGTAAGTGAGTACTATACCACCAAGGACATATCTTCTTACACTTAATAAACAATAACTTGCATTGATCATGAAAATCCAGTGCTGTATCAAACAGTGCTACAGAGAGCAGATGGGAACAACAAGCTCACATCAGAAATAATGTCAGCTGCTCACGCATGCAGACAACCACATATTTCATGACATTCATTTAAATGTCGACCAACCCATCCCTCATTCTGTGCATCTTTTCAAAAATGCTCAAAACCACCACATCCGTATGTATCAGAAGGTCAGACAGCAGCGAGGAATAGAAACGTATTTACCAGTTTGCACTCTTCTTCACTGCTCATCTGTTTCCTCTCGCTCATCAGCTTCTTTCAATTCATCAGCAAGCACAAGACAAAGACAAAGATAGACAAAGACAGAGAGAGAGAGAGAAAATGTTGAGCTAGAGAACATGTTGAAAACAGCACAGTTTGAAAAGGTCAGAGAGGCAACAGGAAAAAGGTGGGAAAGTTAAAAAAAGAGAAGAGGTAGATAAGAAAAGGAAGAGATTGAGCAAGAAGAGAGATCCTGGAGCCTTTTACCTCCAGGCTCCAGGTTCTATTCCCACATAGGGTCTGTGTGCATGGAGTTTGCATGTTCTGCTTGTGCTTGGTGGGTTTCCTATGGGTACTCCGGTTTCCTCCCAAAGTCCAATGACGTGCAGATTAGGCAAATTGGTGTTTCACAATTACAGTACGTGCAGTGTGTGAATGAGCATGGGTGTGGCTGCCCTATGATGGATTGCTACCCCACCTCATGCCCCAAGTCTTCTGGGATAGGCTCTAGAGCCCAACTCTGTGTACAACAATGTGCATGGGATAAAGTGGTATAGATGATGATTGATATAGTGAGTTAGGAAGATAAAGAGCCAGTGATGGATTTTTAATCAGCCACTATAACAGACAGTTCAGGCATTATTTTTGTGAGGTGAGATGTCACTGTGTCTGTGAGCAAGAAAACATCAAACTTTCACTTGTCAGGTCCACACCTATGGCTGCCGAGACCTACGCTCTCCAACTCACATGATCACTATAACTTTCTAGGTTTGTTGATTTTTCCTGATTTCCATTATACACATACACACCTACAGTATATAGACCTTTTGCAGACACAAGACTCCCATGACGTCAGTCACACCTGCAGATGGCAGAAGCACTGTTAGGCCACTATGCGTGGCAACAGTGCTTACAGCCAGTGCACCCCATAGAAGGGCATCGTCTCACTCGTCCAGGAAAAAGTACATCAGCACCACGGACAGCTTCACTAAATTCCAAAAAAAAGGGCGGGCGCTATAGTTTACCAGCATCGGCCACAGCGAATCGCCTACCATCCACCTGTCAGTCACTCCCTATAAAAGAGCCCCAGTGGCACATGCTGGTGTGATGATCAGTATTTCAGCCTGCCCTTCCCTGCCCTGCCCAAACCCAACCCAACCCAACCCAACCCAACTAAACCCAACCCAACGCAATGTCTTACTCGAGAACCTATCACCAACCAGAGGCTGTGTTTTCTGTACTCCACCCACATCACATCACAGGCTTTACATATGTATTATCCTTAATGATTACATTTAAGGTTTGATTATTTGATGCTTTGTGCATACAGATATGGTGTTCATGTGTGACAAAGCATCAAGTATCAAGTATCTTTTTAACTAATTTAAAAGAGAAACAAGCAGGTGAAAATGCAAGTAGAAGGGAATAAGGATATTCATTTGCAGACGTTGGATTTTGATTTTTTTAATCATAATGTGTTTGCTTCAGACAGTGTGCAAATATGCGATTCCTCTTGGATTTGGTGGCATTTGTCAGCGCTAGCTCATTCATTGCTTCTGTTGCATATGAGACGATGCTACGGGATATGCTGTGCTTTATGCTTCAGAAAATGATGTGCAGGTAACATTAACTAATACTGACATTGCAAGCTTTCTAATTAATAGCTAACTAACTGTTCCAGGGTTGAATCTGAAATAGCTTTAAATGGAAAACCACTGTAATGCACTAAATAGGTTGTAAAATCCCTTCTTCCACACACCAATAGGAGCCCTTCAGCTTAGTGTTAGAAGCTAGTTAGCTCTGTAGATCACATTAGCCTTTGAACAGAACCACACAGACGATTCAGAGGCAATTCAGAGCAACTTAGAAGCAATTACTAAGGAGACAGCGTGTTGTTTAAGATGACGACATTATCAGAAGTGTGTTCTTGCTGAAAGTGCTTCTGTGACTGGTTTTGAATGTGGGTTTTGGCCCTGATATCTAGTAAGTAATGTCCCTTTGCCGTCCAGAAGTGGACAGGACAGAACCATGGCAGACAGACATGATGTCATGAAATCAGGTCTGTAGACTCAAGCAACCCATTTCTTGCAACCGCACACGTTTCTGCTGCCTGACATGACCAAAATGTCTGAATTTATTCAAAGTATACACTGACCTTTCTACTAAACTTTCTACCAAAACTGTGTGGAATTTTTTTCATCTTTTTATGTGGGCTAACTTTCTAACCTTGAAGAATTTTCAACTAGGCAATTTTGACAAACATTGCCAGACGTCTAAAACCTTGCTGGCTAAGTGTGATTTCCTCAAACGGTGCATCATGCTTTGATTAAGTTACTGGATATTTTGCCGTCATAAAAGTGGGGAAGTCTAATCAATTCAGTTTGTAATCAGATTTAAAAATGTCGTCTGTGATGCTCCCGCTCCCTCACTGGTTCATCAAGATAGAGAAAAGTGCTTATACACTCTTCACGGGTGACAGAAGACAGTAATAAAATGAAAACTGAAGGGGAAAAAATAGCATTCGTACTAAGAAATTTAATCAGCAGACTAGAAATGATGAAGGAATCAGCGATTATTCAGAAAGGATGAGAATAAGGCTCATTTTTAAAGGCCATGAGTGACCTTTATCTCAGGCGGCGAATCCCAAACTGATGTGGATGATGCTGATAATCAAAGCAAAAACTGTATTCTTATTGAAAATGTCAAATTTTTAATCTGTTAATTGTATTGTTTAAGTTATAATTGATGATGTATATATATTTTTTTTATTATTGAGATGCAGCCAAAAGAGAAATATATTTATGTTTGGGAAAACCTGATATTTTTAAGATTAGGAAATATTATTAGTTAAGACAGGTGGGCAAAGTACACAAATCCAGTATTTAAGTAAAAGTAAAGATTCCCTAGGGCAAAGATTACTCACGTATATTCAATTCAATTCAATTTTATTTATATAGCGCTTTTAACAATGGTCATTGTCTCAAAGCAGCTTCTCAAAAATGACTATAAAATCTGAAAAGAAAATTTTTGGAAGTCTGTATGTGTGAGAAAAATGTGTCTGGATAATAATGAGATGAATGAAAGAATGATGAATGAAATGTCTCTGATGAACAAGCCGAGGGCGACGGTGGCAAGGAAAAACTCCCTGAGATGGCAATAGGAAGAAACCTTGAGAGGAACCAGACTCAACAGGGAACCCATCCTCATTTGGGTGATAACGGATAGAGATGATATAACATCATGTGTGTTGTGCAGCTGAAAGTTCAATATAACACAAGTTCTTTAAATTAACATGCAGTCAGGGATTAGTCAGCAGGTGCAGAGGGCAGATGCGTAGCACCAAACCATCATGAAGCAGAAGTAAAGTATAAGTAAAAGTCCTCAATTTACTTGTGTACTTGAGCAGAACACGACTTGTTATAGCTCACGATATTTCATAGACAAAAATCTCTCTCTCTCTCACATGTCGCATTATTAGGTCTTTTTCAAAGGAAAGCCAAGTCATGCAATTACACATAATAGTTAGCAGTTTTAAAAAGTTGCGCTTCAAATACTACAGTCCTACTGTATATACATACCGTTGTGGTTATATAACACAATGCCATGCAGAAATGTAGTTACAGTAAGTAAAAGTACAGATATTTGCTGTACGTTTGAATGGAGTAAAAGTAACAAGTATTCTCTCATAAAACTGAGTTACAGTACGAACTTGTCTTGTCTTGTCATTTCCCCTAGACAGTGTTACATCTCTCAGGCCTCTCTTTCCATGCTCCCCGCCCTTGTATGGTCATACTTGTTATGGCTCGGAGGAACCCTTTTATTTCTCCGGAACCCTTTTGTTCCCCAGAATTTCTATACAATGGCTTTGATGAAGTCCACTCAGTGAACAGGTTAGTGCTTATATACACCTCTTTTCTACCGTAAATAGACTAAAGAGAACGTTCAGCCACCATCGTGTGTACTGTTTTCATGTGTGTGTATGTGCAGGGTGTGTGTGTCACCCGAGTCGACACATGTCAGAGCCAGCCGGTAAGGATATTGAGGCACTTCAAGCAATTCTTCTATCGTCTGGGGTCTCAATCCATTAAAAAAAAAAAAAGCACTCTCTTTCTCAGTTCACGCTGGACAGAATTTGGTCATGTAACCTACAGTACAGGAATAAGATCTGATTATATCAAGACAAATATTATTTAGCGCTTTAAAAACTTTCAGTTAATTCTGACTGAGCGTGTTATTTCTGGCTGTAGTAATAAATCAGTTAAATATTTAATAAGGCTGTTAATGTTGACTTTTTTTCTTGCTTGCTCTGTGTGTGTGTGTGTGTGTGTGTGTGTGTGTGTGCATGCATGTGTGATTTGATCTGGTCCAAGGAGCAAATGGATTTGCCAAATGGATCAACTGCACCTGCATAGTGTGTGTGTGTGTGTGTGTGTGTGTGTGTGTGTGTGTATAACCACATGTGTATGTGTGTGTGTATAACTACATGCTCATGTAAAATTCATTAATACGCCAGAAGCAAAGCAGACATCGCAAAGCAGACATCGCAAAGCGTAAACTAGCTTCTGTATAGCACCTCATGAAAACACACAACCACACTCATGAATTCTTATTTCTAAGAGTCTGATAAACTGCAGTTCATTGATTAAACCTTTGATTACCACAGGCTGCTGACTCACAGTTTTTAAACGTGCTTGTCCTTGCTGCTGCACTTCCATGCTTTCTCCCTACACCAACTTCTTGAATCCTGAATCACGAACCATGAACCATGAGCTGGCCGTTTCTCCAAAGAACCAAATCGCTTGAAGATGTCTCTCACTTCAGTGATCCAAATCACCAGTAACAACCTCTCCACATGAGGTTCTCAGTCGGCGCCCTTAATTTTTCATCTCATCGTCTGTACTGCTTTATTCTGTATACTGGGTTGCTGGGGGCCTGGAACATATCCCAGGAGATTTGGGGCACAAGGCAGAATAAACACTAGATGGAGTGCCAATTCATTCCAGGGCACACACACAGACACACACTCACACGCTCATTCACACACTACTGGCAATTCGCGAATGCCAATTAGCCTAATCTGCAGGTCTTCTGAACTACCTGAACTGTGGGAGAAAACCCACCAAGCACGGGGAGAACATGCAAATGGCATGCAAACACTCCAAGACAGGAATCGAACCCGGACCCTGGAGGTGCCAGACGACAGTGCTAACCACAAAGCCACCATGCAGACCCTCTCATCATCTCTCATGGATTTAATATTAGGAATGAAATATAGTCCAGTTCATTCACAATTGTGGTGTTACAGTTAACATAGAACTATGGGGCAACATTCAAGAACTGATATACAAACAAATTTACTCATTCTGATTGTATCTGGGATTATTTTGTGCCCACTCAATCCTGGGATTTGCCAATATTTTCTTATTGTGTCCTTCACTTAATTATAAATATGATAAAAAATTTTAAAAAATCATTTGTCTTCTATACCACTTCTAGTGTACTAGATCTCACACATACACTATGGGCAATTTGGGTATGCCAATTAATCTAATCTGCATGTCTTTGGACTGTAGGAGGAAACCAGAGTAACTCCACCAAGCAACATGCAAACTCCATGCACACACGCATTCCCCAAGGCAAGAATCGAACCGTCACCCCTGGAGGTGTGAGGCCACAGTGCTAACCACTACTTGCCCATAGTGTACGTGTGAGATCCATTCTGATTTTCACAGGACAAATAAATTGCTTGTCTGATGCACAGAAGCATATATTTACAATTGAGAACCATAAAAAAAGATTATATATAAAAGGTTTTCGATGATTATATGTTTTTGGAGGAATTATAATGAGTGACTCATTCAAATCTTGGGCTAAAGACATACTAATGGTATTAAAACTCCAGGATGCTTGTGTGTGTGATCTGCCTTTGAATGTTTTACAGATTGCTGTTAGACGTTTTGTCCATCTGGGGCTTATGCAGAGAGATTTGATGAGATGGATAAATGAATGTTGAGCTGTTTCAGATTGCCTCTGAAACTTTGAAAAACACTCAACTTTACAAAAACTAGCATGAGGAATAGAGAATAAACTGTTTTATTTCTTTAACCGTGGATCCCTCGGCTGACACGGCATTCAAAGCATTACAGGTCTTTTGCCATTTCTGTGTCCTTGAGTGATGTGTTACACCCATTCTCACACTCTGGAAGGTCACATATTAACTTTTTTATGTTGATTACAAGGTACTTTGATTGCGCTACAGCTCTAGTTTTATTCTTCTTTCCATTACTCCCTTCCATTGGTGGCATCTCTCCAACTCTTGTGCCTGATTTGCACTGGGCACAACATGCACCTGCCCTGGAGTTGAATGCTCTTATTTTGGCGTCAATGAACACAGCCAGTACAGTTAAATTATGAATAATGCAATAAACAATTAATAAACTAGTTTGTTGCATTATAGTATCTAACCATCCATTCATTATCTATCCCGCTTATTCTGTGCAGGGTTGCAGAGAACCTGGAGCCTAGCCCAGGGCACAAGGCAGGGGACACCCTAAATGCGGTGCCAAACTATCTTAATGCACAAGCACACACACTTACACACCCATTTATACACTATGGGCAATTAGGAAACGCCAATCAACCAGCACGGCATGTGTTTTGTCACCAAGCACATAGGGAGAACATGGAAATTCCATGCATACAGACCTGAGGCGAGATTTTAAAAAAAAATTTGAGAAGCCCCAATCCTGGAGGTATGAGGCGACAGTGCTGATCACTAAGCCACCGTGCCACCCTGCATAGTAGTAATGAAACTGGAAAGGGAAACAAACATGGGGCAGGATGCTCTATTTATGGCCAATATTTTTCATGAAGAAAAGTTCTCTTATATTAAGTCAATATAATAACGATGTAACAGTGTGTTAAAATTGAGGCGTAATGTAGCACTGTTTTTTTTTTTTTCTTTTTCCTTTGTTTTAACTACCAAAGATTAGGAACAATCTATTACTCTTTACAAGTAAAACTACTGTATGGTATATCCTACAATGTATTCTTTTAACATTTGCAATGTTGTTGTTGTATTATATGGTGTTTTGTGCCACACATTCAGAAATTAAAATATGGTAAATAAGCCATGACTCACTGGATGTGTTCTATACATTGGTATGCACTCAGTGCATGCAAGCAGCATGCTAAAATTTATGCCGAGGGTTCATGCAGTCGTATGATTGGAATAAGAATCTAAAGCAGCCTATTAATAATTCATGGAATTTAATGTCGCAGTCCATAACAGTAGGCCGCTGTAAGTGTAAGGTTATATGCAATGTTTCTAACCCAGACCCAATGGGGCTAAAAGGAAATTGTGAGCTATAACCTTTACAACAATCTGCCCCTGAAATAGCTCGATCATGGAGGTCTCCTTCCAAGGTGCCCAAACCACCTCTACTGGCTTCTCTCGATTTACAGGAGCAGCATCTCTACTGCAAGTTTCTCTCGGATTGTCAGGTTCCTCAGTCTCGTATCATAACCTGTGGAAGATCGTTTTTCTCACCTCCTATGTTCACAACCTTATTCTTTCAGCTGTTACCCGCAGCTAATGACCTGAAGTCATGACCAGGGGTAGAGACTCACAAGTAAACAGAGAGCTTGGTCTGAAATCTGAGCTCCTGCTTCACTAAGGCAAGTACAGAAATGTTAAAATGGCTGTTGCTGACCTGATCAATTTGTCTCTTTTTTCCAGGAAGATCCCAGGATACTTAAACTCCACCAGGAGCAAGGTCTACCTTCTCACCTTCAAGCACCTTTCCATTCTTTTTCAGGAAAGAACCACGGCCTTGGATTTGTACTGCAGGTGGTAAATTTCATTCCCGCCTCTTCACACTAAGAAGCGATTCTGTGACCTGGTTCCTTATCTAAAAAGATATCTTTCTTATCTAGCTCACGTTTCAGAAGGTAACGCCAGCCATTTTTCTTTTAACAGTACTCATAACTTCATTGTATGCCCCGTAGCATTGTGATACATGAAGGGTGCGTCTTTATTTGTCCCAGTATAGCAGTAAAGATTGTTTACCATCTGTGGAAATCACATAGGTTTTATGTCAATTTAATGCTTTATTATATTTGGGCTTGATTTATGTCCATTACATGATTTATTATAATTATTAGAGATGACACTGATCTAATATCCAAGATCAGCAGTGGGCTAATACAAGCAAAAATGGGAAAAGATAAGGGAGAAAAAACATCACAAATCATGTGTGTGTGTGTGTGTGTGTGTGTGTGTGAACGTTTGTGAGTTCAACTCTGGATTCACTCTTTAGTCACTTTTAGACGTTCACATGAGGCTGCGGTTTTGCATGAACACAGCAAAAACATGAGGGGGGAAAAGAACATTCCCTGTTGTTTTTCTTCTTTCTTTTTTTTCATTTTTTGTATTGGCCGAGGATTAAACACTCAAATAAGATTTTTCTCCTTGTGATCTCATATGCCAAGAGATACTCTCGTGGCTTAATGCTCAACATAGTTTTAATAATAACTATCATTAGTATTGGTTGTTGACGGTTACAGAGTTTGTAGAAATAGTTAAAAGGTTAAAAATAATCTGATGATCTTTAACATAATCAGTGATATTATTATTATTATTATTATTTGAGGTTGAAGCCCACGTACATGTCTGTCTGTGTGTCTTTCTGTA
>JAOVVA010087912.1:0-12527 GCA_028565275.1 Leiocassis micropogon | reverse complement strand
GAATTGTGAGTACCATTGTATACCAATAGAAACAAGAGTGTCTCTATCATACCTAATGTACTCAATGGTGATAATTTTGCCGATTTTAAAACACTGAAAACTAACTTAAAAACCAAAAACAAAGAAAAGGTGGTCGGAGCAGTCGTGACAGCAGCCGACCTCACCGGCGCCATCTTGAAGGCAACATACATACATACATACATACATACATACAGCACAACAATATTGTCACAATTGCATTTACCTGAACCTTGTTAAGTTTGATTAGCTTGTCTAGCTAAAGTCAGTGTTCCAGTGTTGTGTCTGTTTAAGATAAAGAGATAAAGAGATTTATTTTCATTGTAGTGATACAACAAAATTTGTTTGGTAGCTCTCAGAGACCTGCAGCAATAATAAATGTAAGAATAAACTAAAGAATAAGCAAAAAAGAATAAACCAAAAAATTTGTTAAAAGTTTACTGTTCTTATTCTCCGTGTTAAACTCACTGTTAATGTCCTCCAATTGCCTTTGCTGTAGATGTTGTTAGTGCTGGCATTAGCATTAGCCTAAACTTTTTTCCAGTTTTCATATTTTTGTTTAAATTTCATATTTGATTTCTTTATAATGTTTTCACTCCACTTTAATGAAACACCAATGTTGAAAATAATATACAGGATATTATTTTAAAGAATATTACAGTTTTTTAAATAAATACTTTCATAATCAATGATTCAGTTCAATTCAATTCAATTTTATTTGTATAGCACTTTTAACAATTGTCATTGTCGGAAAGCAGCTTTACACAATCAAAAGAATTATTTAAGTCTATATGGAATGTGAGTGTTCATGAAAATGATCAATTTGCTTTATTGGAAAAAAAAGAAAAGCTGCAGTATGTATAAATCTATCACACAGTTGAGAATAAGTTATCACGAACTAACCCAGGATGATCAGAAGACTTAGCAATTAGCGGTTATCATAATCATAGGAGAAGTGGTGAAGGGTTTCAGCTGTGAGATGTGGAAGACCGGATGGATTCGGAGCACCGCAGGCAGCTGGAGCCAGTAGGTGACAGGGTTGATTCGGAGTGTGATGCGGTAAGGACCGATGAACCTGGGTGATAACTTCTTTGATTCGGTGTGTAGATGAAGATTTTTTGTGGACAGCCATACTTTGTCACGTACGTTATACATTCGTCCCGTGGGTGTCGACGTTGGGTGGCGTAGCGGATGTTAGCGCGTTGGATGGCTCGGTTGGCTTGTATCCACAGCCGCCGACACCTGCGAACCAACTTTTGGCCCGACGGTACATCAACCTCCGATTCTTGGTGATCGAACATCGAAGGCTGGAAACCGTGGCATACCTCAAATAGGCTAAGATTTGTGGCGGATGACACATGGAGGTTATGAGATAACTCAGCCCATATGAGATAGCGGGCCCAGGAGTGCTGACGATCGGCGACAAAACATCTTAGATGGCGCTCCAGTTGTTGGTTGGTCCGCTCTGTCTGACCGTTGGTCTGGGGATGGTACCCAGAATAAAGGCTACAGGTGGAATTGATCAGACGGCAGAAGGCCTTCCAGAACCGGGCAGTGAACTGGGGCCCCCTGTCCGAGACGATGTCTTTTGGGAACCCATGCAGGCGGCCTACGTGCTCTAGAATCAGCTCGGCTGTGTCTTTAGCTGACGGGAGTCCGACGAGAGCCACCAGATGCACGGCTTTGGAGAACCGATTCACAATGGTCATGATGGTTGTCTTTCCCTCTAAAGCCGGCAGGCCAGTGATGAAGTTGACGGCAATGTGCGTCCAGGGCCGGTGAGGAACCGGAAGCGGTTGGAGCTCTACAGGGGTTGGCTGGTTGGCGGTCTTCGCCCTGGCGCACACTGGGCATGCCTGGACGAACTCGTCGATGTCCCGGGTCATGGAGGGCCACCAGAAGGCGCGCTGGACGAACTGAAGGGTGCGCCTAGTATCGGGGTGTCCAGAGATGGGTGATAAGTGGCCCCACTCCATGACGTCGCTCCTGACCTCTGAAGGCACGTAAAGTTGCCCAGGCGGCACACCTGCCGGTTCGGTCTCCGTGGCCTGTGCCTGGCAAACCCTCGTTTCTAGATCCCAATGGAGAGGTGCAATGATCTTTGATGGTGGGAGGACAGGCGCGGGTTCCGCCCGGGTGGCGTCCCCCTCATGTTGTCTGGAGAGGGCGTCGGTCTTGGTGTTTTTGGACCCTGGGTGGTAAGACAGATGGAAATTATAATGTTCAAAAAACAGAGCCCACCGCGCCTGCCTCGGGTTGAGCTGCTTGATATTCTGGATGGTGATCAGATTCTGGTGGACGGTCCAGACAAAGAAAGGCTCACTGGCGCCCTGGAGCCAGTGTCGCCATTCCTCCAATGCCCACTTTATGGACAACAGCTCGCGGTCCCCTACCCCGTATCGCTGTTGAGTGGGATAAATTTTTTTGGAGAAGAAGCCACAGGGGTGTAGTTTCTGGTCTGAACCTCGCTGGGAGAGAACAGCTCTGGCACCCACATCCGAAGCGTCCACCTCCACAACGAATGGTTTGTTGACGTCTGGATGGAGAAGGATTGGAGCAGTGGTGAAGCGATGACACAGTTCCTTGAAGGCGGAGATGGCGGTAGAGTTGAGGGTGAAGCGATGAGGTGTCGGGCGTGTCAGAGCGGTTAGGGATGCTGCAACTGTACTGTAGTCCCTGATGAAGCGACGATAGAAATTCGCAAACCCGAGGAACCGTTGAAGCTGCTTGAAGGTCTTGGGTAGGGGCCAATGACGCACAGCTTCGAGTTTCCGCAGGTCCATGGCCACACCCTGGGGCAAGATGACAAAGCCCAGGAACGTGGTGGAGCGCTCATGAAAAGCGCACTTCTCCAACAGTTGATGGGCGAGCAATCTCTTAAGAACCGCCCTGACATGTTGGGTATGTTCTTCAACTGTCCGTGAGTATATGAGTATGTCATCCAGGTAGGCAAATGCCCACCTGGAATGGTGGAATGACTAGACTTTCATAGTGTCCAGTGGGGGTGATGAAGTCCGTCTTCCACTCATCACCCTCTCTGATACACACCAAGTTGTAGGCGCTCCGAAGGTCCAACTTTGTGAAAATGGTGGCACCAGAGAGGGCGTCCAGGGCAGAGTTGCTAAGAGGCAGTGGGTGTCGGTTCTTGATGGTAATGTTGTTTAGCCCCCGATAGTCGACACATGGACAAAGTTCACCGCCCTTTTTCTTAAAAAAAAAAAAAAACCCGTGGCGGCGGGCGAAGAGGAGGGACGGATGGTACCTTGGCGGAGGGTGCTCGACACGTACTCCTCCATCGCCCATGTCTCGGTGGTGGTGAGAGAGTAGAGATGACCGCGGGGTGGAACCGAGCCTGGCTGAAGGTCGATCGCCAGGTCATAAGGGCAATGAGCCAGGTCTTGATAGTCGGGAGGGATGGCGTTGGTGTCAACGTCGGGGGCCCTCGGACTCCCTAGAGTACGTCCTAGCCGATGCCGGTAGGCAAAGTTCGTTGCAGGCCGGCCCCCACTGCAGGATCTGGTCTTGGGTCCAGGATATCAGAGGGTCATGTTATCACAGCCAGGGGTGTCCGAGGATGATGGGTGGTGATGAAATGGAGGTTAGATGGAATTTAATATGTTCTTGATATTGGTTGATGGTAAGGGTGATGGGTTGTGTCTGGGTGGTGATGGGGCTAGATGAAAGGGGCCGACCGTCTACTGATGTGATATGAACCGGCTGGGATAATCACCCCCAGTTTTTTGGCATAGTTAGAGTCAATGAAATTACCTGCGGCACCAGAATCGATGAACGCGGTACTTCTGACCCGTTTGTGGCCAAACTGGAGGGATACCTGAACCGTGAGACGAAGGATGGTGTTGGTGACCGTGGTGAAGAGTTGGAGAGGGCCCGGTGAGTTTCTCTCACTCCTCACCAGGTCTGGGCGTTTCCCGGATGGAGAGGGCAGATTGCTCGGTGGTGCACCTCTGACCCACAATAGGCGCACAGCCCCTTTCGGAAGGGGAACGTTCACGCTCGGCCACGGTTAGGGAGGGGCATCCTAATTGCATGGGTTCCCCGGTTCCGGTGTCAACCACGGCAGGAGGTGGAGATCCGGCGTCTCCGTGGGTGGTGGGAGTGAAGGAGGTCGATGGTCGTGGAGTGGTGTAGGCGAAGGTGGGTGCTGGCGGCAGGATTCTCGGGGGTGGCTTCGGGCGAGAGAGGAGGCGCTGGTTGATCCTGAGGGCGAGCTGAATCAATTCCTCCAGTGTGGCGGGAAGCTCTCGCCCGGCTAGCTCATCTTTAATCCTAGAAGCCAGTCCCTCGTAGTAGGACGTCCGGAGCGCGGCGTCTCCCAAGGAGGTCGGTACTGCGAGAGTACGGAAGTCGGCGGTGTAGCGACTCACGTACGTCCCGCCCTGCCGCAGATGGTACAGCTTCATGACGGTCTCCACCTCGCCCACAGGATGTTCAAAGGTGAGTTTTAGCTGACGGGTGAACTCATTGTATGAATGACGAGGAGAGCAATGCGCAATCGATCGGTGGAGTATTTGGTGGCATTAAACTCAAACACCAGATCTTAAGCAGTTAGAAAAATACTATATCTCCCGGCCGTGCCATCCCATTTATCCAGTAAAGCGAGGAAAACATCAGAAGTTGGGGGGGGGGGGCTGCGGCCGCTGCGACGGGAGGCCGGTTAGCCGCGCTAGCAACAGCCTCGCGAAGAGCCGCGTTCTCCTGCCGAAGCTCCTCCACCTCACGGCGCAAGGCCGTGACGTCTTGGACGCTCCGGCGAAGAGTAGCGAGCTCTCCGTTTAGCTGGTTGATTAGCTCGGCGTGCCCATCTACCACATCGCAGAGGTGCGCATTATCCGCTGGGTTTACTGCTCGAGGCTCAGTCATTCTATCACGAACTAACCCGGGATGATCAGAAGACTTAGCGATTAGCTGTTAGCCCTTTGTAGCGTGGATGGTAAACCCAAACGCGGAAGCAAGCGAGTAGGCAGGATAACCACACGATTTAGTCTAAGGACTCTCACAGAAGGGGAGCAAGGTAAAAACACAAATTTAACCCGCGTCCTATAAACACACACTCGAATCAGAAAGTAAACCCAAGAAAGTGAGTACTCACGAAATGGCAGACAAACAATCTGGACCGACATGGGCGAATTCAATGACTGAGCGATGTGAAGCGCCATCTTGTCTCCTTTTATGCTTCCTGTTTTGCGAGCGTACTATTTCCGGGTCCTAGTGCCGGTCGCGGAACGGGTATGTGTGACATAAGTAGAGTAGGTATTGTATAATGTAAGCATTTCTTTTGATCACACCATCAAGCAAAGTGGAATGTAATATGAGCACAATGTTGGAGAAGACACAGAAATTTGTTTTTATTTGAAAATAGAATTACTCAAAAGTGCTCTCTCTCTGTCTCTCTCTCTTGTTTTCTCTCTCTCTCTCTCTCTCTCCCTGTTGACTGTGTATATGTCTAGGAGTATGTGAGTAATTCAAATTAAAATGATGGGTGTATAGATGGAAACAACAGGTTATGCAGTGAACAAGGGCAGAGAAATCCAACTTAGAAGTCCATCTTGACACATTTTGCGTCTATTGGGTTCAAAGGGTTAAAACCATCCCTACAGTCAGAATCAGTGCTGCAGCATCATGTGTTACTGTGCCTGGGAGACTAGTCAAAATAGAGGGAAGACAACAAGCTAAAGCATAACACCACAGTAGACCTGAAAATGGCTGGGGACTGATGCTGAACATCCAAGCTAGTTGAGCCTGAATGATTCTGCCACGAGGAATGGAAGAACCATCCAAAAGAAAAGTGTGCCAAGCAAGTAGACTTGAGGCTGTCACTGCTGCCAAAGGAGCTTAAACCAACTACTAAGTGATGGCTGTAAATACTTATGGAAATGGGATATTTCATTGTTTATTTTTTTTTAGTAAACTATTAAAACACTCCAAACACCTGTTTTTACTTTGTCATTGTGGAGTGTGTGGGTACAATGATGAGGAATTTTATTTCTTTTTTTATCCATTTAAGATGAATGTGAAATAACAAACTTTGGAGTCTAAAAACCTTCCCTCTGCACTTTGTGAATTGGCTCTAGATCATTAGAACAGGTTCTGCATTCTAGCTTTAAAGCTTGAACAAAAAGCTAGTGTTCAAGTTTGACTATTAAACTTTTCTTTCACAGCAATCTGTCTCTTATCTCTCAACAAACTCCAGGTCTCAGATAAATTAATTAGCAGAGATAATCACCATGAGTGATGATTCATTCACATGTCTCCCAAATTTTAGATTGTAATCAATAATTCATGTCAACTTTTGGTGGCTTTATTCAATACCCTGAGACAAAAGGAAAAAAAGAAGAAGTAGAAGAGAACATGCTTCATATTTATTCAGGTGCTGATAGGACGGCCCATGTTCACGCCCTCGGACAAGAAACATGATTAAATTCTTCTGAATTCAACTGAGTTGAGACGCATTATTCATCGGTTTCCTGTCTCTGACTATTAGTGCGATTTACAAAAAGCACAATGACTGAAGTTCACTTTGAACAGGTCCCCGAAAATCCTGGAAAATATACAGTACAGTAGATAAACACATGCAGCAGGAGATAAATAAATAATAATGTAAGTAAGTAAAAATGTAAACAAACTACCTCTGTTATTTTTAATAATTTTAAATTTAAGTTTATTTGTATAGCGCCTTTATCAATTGACATTGTCGCAAAGCATACACACCCATACACATTCATACACTGGCATTTTCACATTAGGGACCCGGGATTGTTTCTGAGAACACTTGACCTGAAAGTCTGGTTCATATTGATCAGTGAGAACACAATTATTCTGTGCTTAGGAACCATGTCTGAGTTCGCTGGAAAACATGGTCTCATGCATGGTACAGCGTAATCAGGCCCGGACTGAAACAGATATGGAAGCCAATCGTTACTGAACATAAAACCAGACACATCATGAGTGACATCTGCCTTCTCCGAAATCTTTGTGATCATGTTCATTAGCACGCTCCAATCTCAGCCTCTGACCTACACAGCCAAAGCTGATACAGTAGATAGGCACACGAGATCTCACTCTTTTCCTTTTTTTCCAAAATCTCAATAATATTAGGCATAGCGCAAAGACTGACTTCCTCATTCTCTTCTTCTCCTTGCGTTTAATGGTGGCTCGCAGACTAACTAGGTGTATACTAGTATGGATGGGGAGGCAATCATTCCTGCATATGGTACAAATCTATCATGCTTAGTATGAATGTGCCCTTGAACTTATCTGCCAGGCAACATAGAGATTTAGTGGTTAGCACTGTGGCCTCAGATCTCCAGGTTCAAATGTTCAAATCCCACCTTGGGTCTGTGTGTGTTTATGGAGGGCATCTCTCTGGATCCAAAGAGATGCAGAGTAGGCTAATTGGCATTTCTAAATTGCCCATGGTGTGTGAGTGTGTGTGCTTGTGCCCTAAGATAGATTGGCACCCTGCCTCATGCCCTGAGCCCCAGGGATAGGCTCCAGGCCTCCCGCATCCCTGTACAGGAGAAGCACTATAGAGTAATAGTGAGTAATATAGTGAGTAATCTATATGCTAGTATGTTTTAAAGAACCAGGAGAAACCATACACATGTTTAAAACATCATTATGGTGATCTTTGGGAGACATTATTGAGATCTTGTGAAGCCAAGAGATGCTGAGAGACCATCATTATGTACACACTTATTACACAGATTATAAAGCTAAAACGTGCCATCTTCAGCTACTTGGCAGTTAAATACATTTCATAATCCTGATGTTTAGCTGTGGGAGTGATGATGTGGGTGCAGCCTTAAATAGACAGCTGTTTGAACATTTCAAATATAATTTACATTCTTTTTCACTCAGATGCTTAGCTTTGGTATCATATAAACACGTTTATTATTTTACAGTTTTGTTCTGTGATTTATTAACACATCATTATTAAATGTCAGACTGTATGGCACAACATCCTTAATAATTCATCATCTGTCACTCCTTTTGTCAAAAGCCAAAATTGATTTCCAATAACAGAGGTGAAATTAGATTTGAGTCACAGCTGGGTTTCGAGCTAAAGTGCTAATTCAGCTCCACTCTCAGAGCAAAATCACCTCAAAACCACTGGAGGTTTACAGTCAATTTACATTAAAGATTTACAGTAAAGAGCAACACTACAAACACCTCTGGAAACAACATACATGTTTTCTGTACATCTTCACTTTGACACAAATTTCTCTTTTAAAAAAGGTGGAAATTTTCTCTTTTGGGAATATTTATTCTCTTCAGACTGAGAATAAAGAATTTACACTCACAGAAATACAACCTGGTCGAGTATCCCGTATTTGGGATTTTGCAAGAGCAACTTGTTGTTTGCATGCCTATTCAGTTGAATTCAATTCAGTTGCATTTGTACGATTCTTTTAACAATGGACATTGTCACAAAGCAGATTTTTACTGAAATATATACTGGATATCAATTTTATATGCATATCCTTAATGAGCACCAGGGATAACGGAAAAACTCAGTGACCTAGCAGAAACCTTGAGAGGAACCAGACACTAGACTCAAAAGGAAACCCATGCTCATCTGAGTGATAGCAGACGGTGCAGTTATAAATCACTCTCTTCTGTAATAATGTGCTATATTGTCAAAAGGTGCATTTATGTAATGAAGAATTTATGACTTGAAGTCTATTTTGTTTAAGTTGTCAGCTATTTGGTGATGGAAACGCCAGTACAAAACCTCTCGCAGTAATTGCAGTTTTAAGGCTATGCAAGGAAGAACATCCATAGCTATCTTGGCTAAAACCCATGCACTCTTAGAGAAGTGTTTTAAGAGGGTGTGCTGAACTGAACCAATCCAGGACATTGTGGTGTTGCAGTTCAGTTTCTCCACAGACTGCTTCTGAGCTGTTTTTGCAGAATACACTGTATTTCTTACACCATTTTTGATAAAATGTGTAAGGTTACTTTTAATTATGCAACCATAGTCATGAAGTTGTCATGCAGCATTCTGCCTATTAACTTCTACTACTTATATATTTTTTCTCCAGTAGTGAGAAAGATTTCACACTCTGGCTACTCAACAACACTAAATGCAAATACTTCTCTTTTAGTAAATGTGTTCCAACTTAACTAAAAGTTAACACATCGGATGAAGAGCATTCCAATCATCAGCAAACTCTGATCCCACTGTTTCAGCCCAAAGTACCTTTTAGCCCTCCGATTCCTAATCTCAGCATTGACTCACACCACTCTTCCTCCTTAACAGCTGTGTTTTTTTCTTTGTTCGAAGCCCCTTCTGTCACTCATAGCCCCTTCTTTTGTATTATGGCAAATGTTCGCACTCACTTCATGTGTTATTTCTCCACTCAATCTCTCTTCATGGAGATTCCCCCGCCACCTCTCTCTCTCTCTCTCTCTCTCTCTCTCTCGGAGAGTCTATTTTTCTCAGTCTATTTTTTTATATATTATGCCGGTTTCACTGCCTTTTTCTCACATGTTGTTCCACCAGTTCTGCCACCTCTGAGCTCTGAGGTCACTAAAAAAGTTCTCGCTTACAAATAAAAAAATCCCATAATAAATGAAAGCTTCTGATTTTACAGCTCTAAAATTTACAGTATATGCTCATCCCAATTATGATCAGCTTCTACCATTTATGATCTGAATATCAAGCTCCAAATTGTCTTCATTTTCATCAATCAAGATTGCAGCATGACACAGCTGTTCTATACAGCTGTACAGATCCCAGCCACAACTAGACATTTATCATTGCTAACCACTTCAACCCAAATGTTAAGATTGATCCTAACAAGGTTTCTTTTTCCTCCTTCCTTTTTTTTTGCCTTTGTTGCCTCAGGCTTGCTCACTGGGGATTAGGACACAGCCATCGTTAGGGCCTTTTATCTTTTATTACAGAAACACTATAGAGGAGCTCTTCCTCACATGGTCACCCAGACTATATCATCTAATAAAGAGATCTCTCAGAGTATTTTCCCCTTTTAATCTTCGACCTGCTGTTCTTTCTGACATGCTGAAATCTTTATTTTGAGTTTAGCCTTAAACCCATGGGAGCCTTAATTACCTTTTTATCCTTACTGCCCTTTGGGAGCTTGAATCGGCAGGAAGAGTTACACAGATAACTGATCTACCTTTAAAGTCAATAAGGACATCCAACATTGTGACAAATATGCCACTGACAACCACAAATATACAAAATCTCAGCGTCCACCATCCTACTTTACAAAAAAATAAATACTTACTTTTATAATACTTATAAAAATAATACTTTACATTAAAAATACATTTAAATAAAGCCCTGTAAATGTTTTCTAAAAGGACACTTAAATCAGAACGTTACCATGGGCCATTCTTCTAGGCACACTGAAGATCCATTCAGAGCAAGCTCCAGGGCCGCAGAAATGCTTTAGAATGTTTATGTTTTGAAATACTTTACCACATTTACCACACACCTGCAGGTTGACTTACTGTGAAGCCGGATGGATGTCCAGATGTTGCAATAGACTTAACGCAATACAGGGATGAGGCACGGGGGCAGTATGGGGGTTTGATCAAAACAGAATTGCTCTAACGCCCCTTTCACTCCCTGACCCCTATTAGTGCTTTGACAGAAGAAAGAAACTCCATTACAGCAGAACAGTAAGAAAAAAAAATCAGCCTAATCAAAAACAGCCTGTATCATAGAAATTCTACAAAGAATAATAAAAAGAAGACAAAGAAGACAGGAAATAGAAATCACAATAAGAAAAACAATCTCTCATATGGATCTGAGAGCATCTGAACATCAATGAATGTTAATAGAAAATTCCAATCTAATCCACTTTAACTGTAAAGTGATGTCGAGCTCAGAGAAAGATTTATGTTGTATCATCTTGTGTCTCTTTCCTTCAGAAAAAATTGAAACTCAGCAGCTTATATTGGCATAAGGGAAATGTGGAAAAGGGGAGGGGGAAGAGAGAGAGAGAGATTAAGCACACAATGTATGCTCTCTAGGTCAGAAAATGCAAAAAATATTTGCTTAGTGCAAAATGGGACAAGCCATGACATAAGTAAACTAATTTTGTAGTGGGGGCAGCATGCATATCCCATTTTTACCAAAACATTCTGTGTCCATGACACTTGAAGATCTGCACCAGAGTTCTAATTATGCTCATTTTCTGCTGATTTTGTCTCAGACTTTATAAAGAGACTTTAAACACTTACCCAGTTGTGAATTAACACTCAGCATTTCATTATTGGAACTTGATACGGAATTTATATTGTGGTTTACTAAGTTTGTTTCATTTTTCCAGATTTCTAAGTAATTAGCCATTGGCACTAATATCCTGTTTGCTGACTATCCGATGCTGATGTGATTTTGCCTAAAGTTTTGGTTTTCTATGCTTGTGATATTTTTATTAAATTCCTAAACTGCATCACATCCCTCTCAGCCTCTCTGATCTTTCATAAGGGTTCTTTCTCCTGTCATCTTAGGGGGTGTTTCTTTGCCTCTCCTGCCTCTGGCTTGCTCATTGCAGAAAATATTTAAGTTTAAAGTTTAGATCTGAAATGTATATATGAACATATGTGATTACAAAATTAGATAACTCCAATGTTGTTGTTTTAGAAAACTAAATATTTAAAAGGAAACGAGAAGTAATGGAAAAAGTTTAAAAACTTGCACAAAAATATTATCTTTGAGTCACAAGGATATTTAAAAACACACATGCAAAAATAGTTTAGGTTAAATCAGTGTGAATTTCTGTGTGATTTTTTTCCAAAGTGCTTTACCTCCCACAGCAAATTAGATCAAGGGGAAGGCGTTGAGTTGCACACACAAAAAAATATTATAAAGATTGTTGAAGACCATAAGGAGCATTATAAACAATATAAGAAGGAAGGTGGATATATTGTGTGTCAAGGAGACCAGCTGGAAAGGTAGCAAAGCTAGAAGCTTAGGAGCAGGGTTCAAGTTTTGGGTTCAGGGTTCAAGATTAAAGGTTTCTTTGACCCGCAGAAACCTTTACTCTGTCTCCCCTTCCTCTGTGCCTTAATGCACCCTATCATTCCTCCCAGACCCAGACTCCTTTTCCTCTACCACTAAAACCCTGATGCTCACCTACAAAGCTAAAAATGGCCCAGCAGCCACTTACCTCTCTGCTCTAACCACATCATGCACTACACCATGTTCCCTCTGATCCTCCAGCACTGCTCGCCTCGTTCCACCATGTTCAGTATAGCAGGAGATGTGTTTAAGTTAAAATGGAGTCCAGTTTGTTACACCTCACCAGCCTCTACCAGATAGTCGAGGCTGGTGTATGTAGCTGTATTCAGAAGGACTAGCTTCATTTAGAGCTACATACTCATTCTCTTTAATCCAGGTTTCTATTAAACGTAATATATAAAACTCCTGATCTATGATAGTTTCTTAGTGAATTTGCAGATTTCCTTTCAAACCTAGTCATTTCTGTAGACAAAGTGTTAATTGCTGGAGATTTTAA
>JAOVVA010087881.1:0-12529 GCA_028565275.1 Leiocassis micropogon | reverse complement strand
TGGGGGCTAACTGCTGCCGCTGTAAGCTGGGGGCTAACTGCTGCCGCTGTAAGCTGGGGGCTAACTGCTGCCGCTGTTAGCTGGGGGCTAACTGCTGCCGCTGTTAGCTGGGGTCTAACCGCTTTGGTTCTAGAAACATTCTTTTTGCTTTTCTCTTTTAAAACATCTTTTAATTGTGCATTTTGTGTTGGACTCCTTTTGTTTTGGGGTGTACGTGTGTACATGTTTAGTTGTGATTTGGATTTCTTTTCTTTGTTTTGTTGTTTGTCTATTGTTTTACTATAATGTTGGGTTTTGTAAATTGTTTTTCCTTTTCTTATAGTTTGTGTTTAAGTGTCTTGGGTTGTTTTCTAGTTTTTTTCTTTTATAAATTGAGCTTTCCCCTTATTTGTGTGTGAAGTGTTGTACTGACTTCGTTCAGAGTGACTGATTCTACCAGGGTGTCTGTGATAACACCGAGAGAATTGTGTAACATACTTTTGTGGTTACAGGAGCCGAGTGCCTGAGGCGGGGTGTAGTCCTGGTTGCGGTCTCCATTTCACGTGTGTGTGTGTGCACATGTGAGTGTCTCTACACAGGTGTAAGGAATGGTGAGGTGCTGTGGAGGCCTAGTTGTTCCCCTTGTTGCCCGTTGTCACGCCTCAGCTGTTGTACTTTGAGCTCAGTCTCTTTTTGGGATATCTCAGTCATTCTTGTATGACGTTTATGATGTGCTTGCATGTTATATGTTAAATTGGAATTGATTTTCTTTTTTTATGTTTTGTAATAAAATTGGATTTGTTTTATATCCGCCTCACTGAGAATGAACCTGTGCTGTTTCTAAGAACAAATATTCTCTAAATATTCCCTGGTGAAATTCCAGGGTGGTGTAATCGTTAGGTAGCACTTCTTTAAACCCTCGGTGTCCCGCCACATTCGCAATAATCTCCTTTGAACAGTTGATAGAGGTGTATCTGCTACTCATGATCTGTAAATCCTTCATAACGGCTCTAATCTGAGGTGCTGTTCGTTAATTGGTGATTTCTGAGGCTGGTAACTCTAAATGAACTTCTCTTCTGCAGCAGAGGTAAGCTTTGGTCTTGCTTTCCTGAGAAGGCCTTCATGACAACCAGTTTCATTATGGTGCTTGATGGTTTTTGCAAATGCACTTGTGACAACACGGTTCTGACAAGAACCATTCCAGAACAGCTCACCTTCATGTCTTAGAATAACAACTAACTGTTATTTAATTAATTGATTCCTTACATTATTTCATAATAAAAAAAAATTCATTATTGTTCTAGAATGTAGAAAATAAATCCAAACTTCTGTCTGTTATAGTGTCTCTGTATATCATGATACATATATTCTATACTGTATATAAAGTCGTACTATTCAAGATCTTTTAAGACAAAATTACTTATAATAGGTAAATATTCACAAGAACAACAACAGCTATAATATTCAAAAGACAGAAGAAAAGTTCTCTAGTCGTTGACAGGAACGAAGCTGCTGACGTTGTGAAATCACACTGTGGTCATAGCATTGACATGTGTATATAAACACATGCACACTAGTCTTGATTAGCCCTTCAGTTATTCTCTGACTGATCGTGAACAAGCATCTTCTTATCTTCTTGACCGGGAGCATTCCAACCTCTACTGCTGGTAAGGTTATTTATCTTTTACTACTTGACACAGACATTTAATTGGACGAAATGTTGATTAATTAAAAAAAAGTTAGAGAGAAGATAGAGAGGGATATAGAAAGAATAATGAATAGGACATAAATGTGTCCTTTGTTATCCAAACCCTACCTTAAACCTATGTTTCTGTAGGAAAAAAAACTAATGTTAAAATAAATGACCAACAAGCCAATTCTCTCAGGGGAAAGGGCACAAAGAAAGACAATTACTCTGGCTATCTGTAGCACAGCGGAAGTGTGCTGGGCCCATAACCCAGAGGTCGATGGATCGAAACCATCCTCTGCTACCAATTATGCCGTGGCAAATTTGTTGTGAACTACGCTTATTTTCTAAACACAAACCCATCAATAACTTGAGTAATGAAAGAGCAAAAAAGTTTATTGCAACAAAAAGTAAATGGACAGCACTGGACTGGCCAGCCAGAAGACAATAGGCACCCCACGAAAATTCAGCGAGCTTCCCTTTCACTTCCCCAGTTTTACATGGTTTATATACCTTCACTTGACACTTACATCATTGTTTGCTCCTCCTTAAGTCAAATAATTATTTAATATTCATTAGATATAAGCTTCTTTAGTTCAGGTCAGATTGGTGTGGCCTTTCCCCATTACGTAATTTTCCCTTCTCATCTCATATTTATTCATGTCTGGGTAGGCCTAAAAGATTTTGTTTTCATCTTTCCCTTTTTTTGGAGATGTTTTGGTTTGTTCCTGTTTTCTTAATCAGACTATTGACCACTGTGAAGACCTGGGATTTCGTTGGAACCACAATGCAAATTCATTTTTTGTATTCTGGATCACTGCCTGCCTTGTCTAATTTTTCGTAGTAAAGCTCCTCTATTTCTTGCACTCGTCAGTCATCTATTTTTTTGTACTCTGTGTATACGGGTCATTCTTGGGTCACACCTCACCTCTATTTCTTGCACTCGTCAGTCATCTATTTCTTGCACTCTGTGTGTATGGGTCATTCGCACCTCACATACTTTTTGATTATTGTTAGTTATGAGTAACCAATTATATTAAACTTGCTCTGTTTATGTCACTTCCTTAATTTGTCATGCAGGCGCCTTTTTTTTTTTATTATAGCAAGCGGATCAAGGCCTCTTGAACAGATGCCTTCTGGGTATTTGGTACCTTACACTTGGCTACAATTATAGACCAATAAAAATTTTCCACATCACTCAAAATCATGAACGCTCATCGTACAATCATCTTAGTGTGTGTAATTTATTTGTTCCTCTCTCCACAGATGCCATTATGGAGATCCGTGTGTTCAGCCTGGTTTTGCTGTTGGTGTTGAGCATCGCACTGCCTGCTGAAGCCCAGAACTGGGGGGCATTTAAAAAGAAGCATATTTACCTGAACATGCCTGAGAATAGATGTAACAATGTGATTCAAAAGAGGGGAATCAATCCAAGTGATACCTGCAAACCTACGAACAGCTTCATTTGGGCCACTGAAGATCACGTCAAGGCTGTGTGTGGGAAAGCTGGCCATCCTGTTGGTGGGAATCTCCATGAAAGCGACCTGCCTTTTAGTGTGGTCACCTGCACAAGGATCAAAAGTAACCCGTGTACATATGATGGGCGTCGAAGCTCTGTATGCATCACAGTAGCATGTAACAAGGAAGGTTTCCCTGTGCATTATGAGAAAGAAAGATCTCCTGTGGCTGGGAAATGTTAAAAAGGATAAAAGTATAGTTGAGTTCTTAAAACCAATGCAATTTTTCTCTTTCCTCTCTCGCTAAAAACAAAAACAAAAAACTTGTACATATACAATATACTGATTTAATGAATCTCTGGGGTAAGTGAGTGGAATGTCTTTATAAGCTTTTATTTCTTTGTTGTTTATTAACCCACTGGTTACTGCCATTTTTACTTTTTTTTTAATTAGGATTTTAGTTCCTGAAATCAAAGGAGTTTCTCCTGTTTGACTGAGATTAGTATAATAATTCAACACCAAAATGAACATTTGTATTCTATAATAAACCCATATGTGATTTGAGTGTTTTATATGAATAGGAAAAACATATGGTACAATACCTATACAGCAAATACCTCTCTGACGTTGGGAATGGAGGTTTTATATAATCCTCAAAAAAATAATCTTTACAGTGAATAATTTTTATAGACTAACATAATTACCTGTCATCTACAAAAAAATTTCTTTGCTTTTTGAATTCTAGATTCAAATGAATTAAATAAACTATTTCTATGCTTTTTAATTTGTATGTTTTTTCTTTCTTTAATGAGATAAATATAGATATATTTTTTCTTGCTTTATCAATTCTTTAAGAAAAAGCATTTCTTCTCTAATATCCTACATTCTACAAAACACTTGTCATGGTAGTGTTGTTTGTGTTCAGCAGGATTTTTATGTTGACATTAGTCCTGGACTTCAGTTCCCAGTATTTATTGCAACTCACCAGTCACAGTCACATGATGTCAGCTGTATTTACCTGCAACTTCTCTCATCTAATTAGTCTATTTAACATCAATGTTTTAGTTTGCTCTGGTCTTGCGTGTTAATGTTACTGTTTGGTTTTCTGTGATGCTATCCTTTTTAGTTCACTGTTGTCTGTGTTGGTGTTCTGGTCCACTTTGGTTTATTATCAATTTTAGAATTAATGTAAAAGTCCTGAAAGTGGGTATTTGTATAAACAAGAGAGGGGTAACTGCTCCTTTCTGTTTCTTGTGTATAAACTAAGGAGGTTTTGTGATGCTATGCACACCCAGTAGAAAATGAAGGAATCACTCTGAGTCTACTCGTTCTTCTGAGTCACGTTGAAGACTCGTTAAAAAAAAAATCTTTCATGACCAATCACTACTTAAATGTACTCCACTAAATACAATAGTAAATGCAACTTCTTTTCTTTTTTTTCTTTTTGTACTCAACTGCAACTACTAAGTAGGAGCTCTAAAAAGTACTTGGCAAAGAAACTCTAATGACGCGGGTCTCACGAGGGGCAGAACTGCGCATAAATACTCCGCACTGTTCATAACGGGCAGATCCGCAGGCTGCTACCCCATGGAGTTCTGAACAGGCAGAGGTGCGGGCAGGTAGACACGCGGTTGCCAGGCAACACCGCCGCAGGGCAATCAGTGTGACCACGCCACACCTGGTGGCACGTTTATTTAAGGGTTCTGATACCTCTGCACTTCATGCGATCATTTAGGTTCAACTGGTAAGGTATCAGGGCCAAAGAAAAGAAAAGAGAAAAAGTAAGAAAGAAAATAATGGAAAAGAGAGAAGAAATAGACAAAGTGTGCAGAAAGTTGAGAGACAGAGGCAACGACCCAGCCTCTGTTTCCGGTGAAGGACAGAGAAAGAGAGCGACACCTATTAGTTAAGAATGCGCTCTCGGTTTGAGTTAATAGGTAAAAACACAAAATTCTCTCTCTTTTATAAATCCTCTTTAAGGGCGATTGCCCCGAGAGGATCTTAAGTTTTATTTTTAGTTACCAGTGCCCAGTCCGTTCTCACGCAAACAGCGGAGCTCTGTTCATTTTGGGCTTTCAGTTTTTTTTGTTTCCCTTTCCGTTTCTGATTAATAACCCCACACTATCTCCAAACAGGAGGGTCTTCCCGTGTGTTATAAGCACTCTCCCAAACTCCTATTTCATTGACCCCCTGTTAAAATATCATGAAGTTGTAAATCATCTGAAACATTTATTTATTCATTATGAATTTCTCCTTTCATTGTGGATTTTTATTTTTGCAGAAAACAGCTCTCTGCTAGACTTACACATTAATTTTTCATGTCTTACAAACACCACGTGACAGAAACTGAATTTTCTGTATATCGATTCTCCCGATTTAATGTAAAACAGTATTTTAAAGCATTTTAAACACAACTGAAGTGGATGCTGTTAGTAAAATGAATGTGTAAGTCTAGCAGAGAGCTGTTTTCTGCAAAAATCTAAAAAATATTTCCAAAATGAAAGTATAAATTTACTGTATAATGAATAAATAAATGTTTCAGATAATTTACAAGTTTATGATATTTTAACAGGTAATGTTAATGATTTGAATAGTTTCTTTAGATATGGCTGCACAGGGAGGCGTGAAGACTGCTTAAGTTTTTAGACAATGAACATTTAGTAGCCGCTCTACTGTGTTTTATTTTAAGGGAGCTGTTGCTTGCAGGTGCTAAAAATAAACCATTGATTAGCTTTGTTAAAAATGAAAGGGTTAACCATCTAATGGTCAGTGCTTTTGTGGTTGGCAATACTGTACTGTATGTCTTGCTTTTTTCACAAAGGCAGATGAAAAAATTACAACTGAGTTATTATAAAGCTCCTGAAGCTAATGTAAAGGCCTAGGCATAATGCCATGACTTGTTGATAACACCAATGATTTAACATGAATTTAGAAAATGGTGAGCAGCATTGGCAGTTGCTAGTTGCCCTTTATAATGCAAGTAGTCTGCACAATGAAACATGGGCATACTGCAAGCATAGAGAACCCAATAAGGGCAAACCGCCAACCATATTAAATGCGCCAAAATAATGCCAACCATATAAAATTTGACAAAATATTATAAACTTGTTATTAAAAAAAGACATTATTATTGACACAAACCAAACATGAAAGAGAACTCTTTTGCTCAGTATTTCACCTAGTCATCCAGATCACTTTTAATCTTAGCTTAATAAATGCAAACAAACAAGATACCTGAAAAAGGAGCCAGAAGAATATGCAGAGCAAGTGGGCTGGATCTGTTGCCCAGGTATCTGTCATTCACTTTGGTCTGCTAACCAATCTGCACTTTCATAATGACCTGACAGTATTTTCTGTAAACCAGGATTAGTAGAATTGTTTCATTCCTGTCCTTCTTATGTGGGGTAGAGCTCGGTGTGAGTGACACATTGAAAATCAATGCACTTTTGTGATCATCATCTGAAAAGTAATGATTCTCGATTTTAAATGGAGGGAGTAAAAGTACAGGTTGTAGTGCATAGATGTAAAAAGCATCACATACAGAAAACACTCAAGTAAAGTCCAGATACAAAAGTACTGTAGTGATGTATTTGTACACCTTTGTATTCATGATTACTTTCATATAACAGCACACCTAAGTATTGTATTGCTTAGGTAATTAATGTAAACAAAGTAACAGAATAAGTTAACACATTTCTTTACGTGCCAAATAAATACACATGAACAAGATAATGCTTATTTTATCTATAAACAAAATGAACATTCTTATAAATGAAGGCTACAGCATTCACATTGGTCATGGGTTTAAATTTACTTCTTAATAGTAGGAACATCTGATCAATTAAGGAGGTTAATCAGCTTACTGTAAAACATCCAGTCTTCTCTCCAGTGTACAAACAACTAACTCTAACGCTTCATCTCAAAATACTAAAGCACAAAAATGTCACACACACTCGCGCCGCGACCGGCACTAGGACCCGGAAGTAGTCAGGTCGCTAAACAGGAAGCATAAAAGGAAACAAGATGGCGTCATTGAGTTCGCCCATGTCGGTTCAGGCTGTTCGTCTACCATTTCGTGAGTACTCACTTTCTTGGGTTATCTTTCTGATTCGAGTGTGTGTTTATAGGACGCGGGTTAAATTTGCGTTTTTTCCCTTGCTCCCCTTCTGTGAGAGTCCTTAGACTAATTTGCGTGGTTACCTGCCTACTCGCTTGCTTCCGCGTTTGGGTTTACCATCCACGCTACAAAGGGCTAACCGCTAAAGGTATGTCTTCTGGTCACTTCAGGTTAGTTCTCTGACAAAAAATTAACAGGGCTTATTAATTTCTCCCTCCTCCCCTACCTGGGACACTGAGTGCAAGTAAAGCCTCGCTCTGCAAATGCCTCCACCTCGATGCGATATTCGAGTCTAAAGCATCTTAGGTTCGTCATGTTAATTTCTGAAGACGTGCACAAGACATGAGGACGAGGCAGTCATGATGTGTACACATAGTTAAATGCAAGTATATTTCCGCCCTGTGGTGCACCACCACCGTGAAGTTGGTTTAATATTTGGACATTTGACAGACATTCGGAGGCAGTATTTTAGGGACCCATCAACAAATTATGTAAATTTCATTCCTATTTACCATGACTTTTTTTTTTCTTTGATTTTCTCCCTATTTTTAGTCATGTCCAATTCCTCCCCATCACTAGGGGGCACTCACATTAAGCTACTACACCTCAGTCGGGAGGGCCGAAGACTATAACGCATTTCCTCCGAACCACGTGACGTCACTTACCACTTATTTTCGAACTGCTCGCTCATGCACCATTGGGAGCAGCGTAACACTCGGAGGACATCGCTATTCACTCCTTCCGCTTGCGTGAGCTCACAGACACCCTTGGTTGGCTGTAGAGTCGTGATTAATGTGGGAGCACTAAATACCTCTCATCCCACCCCTGAGGGAGAGCTCGGCCAATCAGCTCTCTCTAGACTGCAAGAGGCTCCAGCATCACCCGGGGATCGAACTCGCAATCTCCTGATGATAGGGCGAGCACTTTACCAGAAATTAATTTGTAGAACATTTTTACTGTACTACTTTCAATACTTTCCAGCTTATGTAGCCCAGTGACCCTAACCTAGTACCAAAATAATCTCCTTTTGTCACCCCCACAAGGTACACCTCTTCAAATCCCAAAATATATCTTCTTCAACTTTTATTATTATTATTATTATTTTTTAAATAAGATAAAAACTATTTCTTTAATACCTTGAAGGTCAGGTAACTCTATGACCTCAAATTAGTATTTAAAATATCTACGTAGTCACTCCCAAGGTACACCTCTTGATATCCTAAAATATGTCTTCATTGATTGCTCAGTGGTAGATTTCTTGCCTGCCATGTGGAAGGCCCAGGTTCAATTCCCACCCAAAGCCCAAACCCCAGCCAGTGGATGCAGTGCCGATCCCAGGCCTTGATATAAAAAAAAAAGAGTTGCATCAGGAAGGGCATCCAGCGTAAAACCCTCCAGGTCATATGACCCTGTGACTATAAACTAGAACCTCAATAATCTGCTTGGTGAGCCAAGTCAGTTATTTAAAAAATAATAATAAAAATCAGCAGTTTGACTGGAATGGCTTAAGGCAACTGGGGTGGCATCATCGGGCCAGAAACGGTCACAAGCTGGGCCTGAGCTGTTGCTGCCTGCTGGGATTGTTGAACTTGCTGTTGAGCCTGAATAGCCTGCTGGGCCTGCTGGATCTTCAGTTGCTGCTGATACTGTTGTTGCAGGCTTAGGTTACCGAAATGAGGCAAGGTATTAAAGGTTAAATAGGGAAGAAAAAGGGTTAAAGGATAAGCCCGTGATCATTAACGGCAATAGCTCACCAGCCATGCTTAATTCCGCGATCCCACTCCTTCGCACACCTGCAAAAGGTGAGGCTGCCCCTAGTGATCTTCGGAGAGAGCGATATTCAATGTTGTGTGCATTGCAATATTTTAACAAAACTGTGCTATTACTCTGATAATTGAACATTCACATTCTGCTCCAACTGGTGGAATGTGCAATTAATGAAGATTGGCCACCAGGGTGGTCAAATTTAGCCATGAAACATCCAACACTAAATTGGCCAGTGTTTCAGTTTTATTGTCCAACTCCTGTACATAAAAATGAGCAAAGACATATGTTGGGATACCAAGAACTGTACCTTGTGGGGTGACCAAGGAGATTACTTTGGTACTACTTACTTGCTAGCACCTTGTGGTCTAATACATGGTTAGGCTAAGCATGTGCAAATGCATGCATGGTATAAGTGTGTGTGGGTGGAGGGGGGGATTGCAAAGGTCCATGCTATGGCCTTTGTAATGCAAACACTGCAGTATTGATTTTTGGACTTTTTTTTTTTTACTTCGAGCTAAACCACCATGTGGTGTAACACCTTTAGCAGCTTTTTGTGAAACCCTATAGAACTTTTCTTCTGCATCATTTTCCACATTTCCACACTGTTGTTCTTCTGGTGCTGGTTTACTCAGTCCAAAGTCCAATCTTTATAAAATTGGAGGCTTTTTTCTGATGACAAGTGGTTTTCTTATGGACACACAGCTGTTTAGTCCCAATCCTGCGAATTCTCATAACATTGTATGTGTATGGAAATGCCCTTACTTTCACTATTATTTTACTGTTGATTTTTTTTATACCATGCAACTTCACAAAGTGTTTAAGTGATCTGCCTTTATAACTTTTTTGAAGGTGATTGAAGAAACCAAGTACAAATGTATTAACCATACAAATGGTAAAAAAAACCAAGTGGTTTGTACAATGGAGGAAGAACCATGCACTTAGCATAAACTAGGAGTTATTATAAAATAATGCAGACAAGGGAGAGAAATGTAATCAGTAAGTGAGTGAGAGATGAGAGTAAGAGAAGACCTGGCTGTAGTTGGTGATAAATAAGCTAGCTATTTAACCAACTTGCTTGCAGAGCAAAGTGTGCAGAGGCTATAATGAGTCAAATTATATTTCAGCTTTGAAGGCTGGTTTATTTAGTATAGAAAGGAAAAGATGCAGAAGAAAAATTCTCCAGCGGCTGAGAGGAACAAAGGTGCTGAAGGTGTGAAACCACACTAAGGTTTAGCTCTAAGTGAACAAAGCCAAAGCTGCAACAGATGCATTACGCTTAATGGTCATAGCATGGACACATACAGTATATATAAACACATGCACACAAATTGCCTTTCAGTTATTCTCTGCCTGATTGTGAACAAGCGTCTTCTTATCTTCTTGACCAGGAGCATTCCATCCTCTACTGCTGGTAATGTTAATTATCTTTTACTACTGTACTTGATAAAATAATTTTAAGGGAAGAAATGGTGAATCATTTTTAAGCAATATGTTACAAGAAATAAAGAAAGATTATTAAATAGTACATAAAGGTGTCCTTGAAAAAAAAATGTGACCCTTTTGGAATTTCATGGTTTTCTGCATTAATCATCCAAGTCAAGAGTACTAACAAATATAATGTGCCTAAAATAATAACAGAAAATTCTGATCTTTCGTGTCTTTATTGAGAACAACCATAAAAACCTCATTGTGCTAGTGAAAAAAGTATGTGAATACTTGAATTAATGACCTTCCAAAAGAATCACATACTTTTTCTTGCCACTGTATTAGAGCATGTACTTTGTGTTTCAACTTGAGTAAAGCAATTTGAAGTGATATGTCTACTTGTAGTGAGGTACATTTTTAGGCGAGTATTTGTAATTTTAAGTTGTCTTACACTTTTTATGAAACGGTATATGGAGGTGTGAGAAGGGACATTTTTTTTTATTTAAGATTTCTACAAATACACTACAAAAAATAACTTATTTTCTAATCACAGCTTTGTGGTCAGATCATTGTGGCGGAGCGCTGAGGCAAGAAAGGGTTTATTAAAGTTAGAATCCCGATTACGCCACTCTGGATAAGGTCCAGAGACCCCAATTAAGCAAATCTCGTCTAAAGGCACACAGGTCAGTTCACGAGATAAGGCAGCAGACTCAGACATCCAGAAAAATATTAAAGTTTAAAAAAAATTAAAAAAAGCAAGAAATCAATAACACGTGCTCGTATTCCACACACTCAAAGAAAGAAAAACTAAAATTCCACCCGCTGCCATAAGCACCCAGCTCCTGTAACAAAGAGAATTTGATTATAGTAATAAACAAATACAGTCACACACAGATGATGGACAAAGGTTGCCCACCCTCGCAGCTGGCCCAGGAATACAAAACATTAACCAAAATAAAATAAATTCACAAAACAAAAACCCACAAGAAGATCTCCTTGGCCAAGGGCCAATAAGCTTTCCCCACGGTTTTATTCTAAATGCGTTCCCTTTCTCTACACACACCTCCAACATATAACAACCCAATACTCCCATTCATTCACAAAAACAAGGGAGAAAAGATGCGCGCGCACGTGCACATGCAAACACGCGCACGCACACACACACAGACACACACACACTGATTTATAACCCAATGGCTGTAAACCCCGGCACAGAAAGTAAACAATCAAGCTTCAAGGCATAGCCTGGAAGCACACAAGACAACGACAAGAGAAACTCACACAAAAAGAGAAACACAGAAACCGAATCCGTAAAACAAAACAACAACAACAAAAAAAAGAAACACAAACTTAAACCAAAATAAAAATCACAATCGCTGCTACCCCACAGCAGCAGGGCAAGCAATGTTAGCAACACGGCTAGTAACAATGTAAACACACGACCGTGGCAAAACAAACAAAACAAAACAGCAGCAACAAAACAGCAGCAACAAAACAGCAGCACCCGCCGACAATGCTCTTCGCATCGCAGCACCATGGGAAGCCAGCACACGTCGCGCCACATAATAAATTACAGTCAAAAATATTTACCGGCAGAGCATACTGCATAAACACAAGCAACTTAATTACATACCATGCAATGTGACACCAAGTCTCACCAGAGGGGCATTTAGGGACATGATCCGGGAAGCCACAAGACTGTGTAAATACCACAGACAAAACACAGCTATAATATGCAAAACCCACTTAAAGCACACACCGCAACTGACATCCTTACCTGCAACACAATCACCTCAGAACTTCCAGGTTCCGTTCTGGATATGACGACACAACGGAAGCTAGGGGGGCGGGACCCATAACCCCAAGCCACCTTACCAATCAGCTTAAATAGTATTGGACTAACCCATGATAGGACAATCAATTAAAACACGACCAACCAGAAACAGGTAGGAAGAGCTTTACTTATCCTACCACAACCTACCCCCCACTGCTGCATCATCGCCCCGATGATGGACAAAACAATCCCTCAGCTCCAAGGTCGGAACCATGCCGAAATGGTCGAAGATGTCCCCTCAGGCAATACCCCATTAGGTCCCA
>JAOVVA010087850.1:0-12529 GCA_028565275.1 Leiocassis micropogon | reverse complement strand
ATTTTGTGTTTGTAAGCGCGTGTGTACAGCGCGCGTGTACTGTTTCTTATAAGACACGTGTGTGCACGCATGTAAAGCAAAAGAAAGTCTCATTAGAAAGGTTAAAAATCCATTTTCTCCCTCAGCCTGTTATGTGAGTGCGCGCACGTAATTTGACACCGTGCCGGTTCACACTCTCTCTCTCTCTCTCTCTCTCTCTCTCTCTCTCGCCTTTAGTGTGTGTGTGTGTGTGTGTTTGTGTGTGTGTAAAGCACCCCCTCTCTGCTTCACACAAACACACACACACACTCTGCTCTACACAAAACACTGCTCTGTCGCAATTCTTTTCAAAGGTAAAGTGCAGGTTCATTTGTTTGTTTGTTTTACTTCACAGCAGTGATTCCGTTAGTATGCGCTCACACGAGTGTCATTAGCGATGTTCTTGCTAATTCTTCCGACAAAACAGTCTTTCCGTCAATGTGTGTGTGTGTTTGTGTGAAATTCAAATAAGAGAGGAGACAGGTTTACTGTGTAAGATGAGAAAAGGGGAGATAGGAGGGGCTGAAAGTAAGAGTCTCCTCACACATACACACACACACACACACAGCGCCTGCGCGCATAAACGGAAACACTTAACTTATTATATTAAGTGCAGGTTAATTTGTTTTATTTTTACTTTATATTTTGTATTAATAATTTTTATGTATTGTTTTTTTTTGGGCTGTGGAACGAATAATTTGAGCTTCCATTATTTCTTATTTTCTAATTTGCTTTGATTTATGAGTGTTTTGGAATACGAGCCCACTTCTGGAACAAATTATGTAATCCAAGGTTCCACTGTATACTCAAAAATAATAATTCAAAAAGTGTATTAATTAAGCCATTTTCATGTTGCCAACTGCAAGCTGCAAGACACGATTTTCATGATAACGGCAGTGTTTTTCTGGTGTAAAAGAAAAAAATTCGTCTAATTGGAAACAAGATATCAGTGTGTAAAAAACTAGGTAAAGCTGTAAAATGCTGTAAAATGAATTTCACTGTGACTCTTTGTTACCTTAAATGCCATGCCCAATCTATTTTTGATCCTTTTGGCTTTCCATGGTCTTTGCAACCAGTTGCCCCTTTCTGACGCTACAATTTTCCTTATTTGGTCATTGCTTCCTGGTCTCGTTAACATGCGCAGACTGATGATTGGTTGCACCTGTTCCTTGCTTTAGGCAGTATATGTAAGGGTGTGGGTGAAGCGTAGGAGTTTTTTGCTGGATTTATTTTTGGATAAAGTTTTCACCATATTTCTCTAACGATTTCCTTAATTTTTGTTTGAGTTCTGTTTTTGTTTACTTTGTGTTCTTTGGAGTCTTTTTTATGAAAGTTTTCCCCTGTTCTCCCACACTTCGTGGTACATAGGGCTATATAATTCAATCCTGATGAAGGTTAAATCCAGTCTAACATTGCGTGTTAAGTGGTTTCTGATGGTAGTTTGACTGACGGTACCTTTTAGAAGCTAGAAGGCCTGAAGTTAATTAATGATCAAGGCCTGAGTGAATATTTGTCAGGGCATTACATTTGATGCATTAAATCCAGATTTAAAACCATTTTAGACAAATTTGTTTAGAAACAGATCCCTAATGCCACCTGAGTTTTACTTTCTCCCCTAATAGTAATGGAGTTGGTGCTAAGCGTCTCTGAGGTTTGGGAATCATTAGTGTTAGCCGTGTAAAGATGCACGTACGCTTCTAAAGAAAAGGCTTGTAAATTACCTTGCAGTTATACCCCAAATAAATATAATTTTCTACATTTTTTTATTCAGCTTGGCCATTCATTGCTTTGGATTAAAACTTTTTCCTATACAGTATGCTCTGTTGTTGATGGACCGATGCTTGGAATGCACAGGAGTATGACTGTATCTAATCAAAAAGAAGCTAATGTCCTGTCCGCTGAAGTGTGACCTTTTAATGATGGATTTTTTTTTTTTTTATCCTGTCATGTGCTGAAATTGCCTTTTCCAATTTAAAAGGGATTAATGAAAACTAAATGTAAAGTAGATGGTAATTGACGATCAGTCAGTTCCCATAGGCTGCAAAGGTCCAAAGCACCAATCTGGCATCGCCATGTTCAGTTACAGTTTAGATTTCATTCATGGACTGGAAATTCTAATTTTCAATCTGCTATATCCATATTTTAATCACCTGAACATTTGATGCTATAAAACAATATCTGCCAGTTCTTATATTGTAAATAAAGCTAAACAATTACTTTTCCTATGATGGGTAAGCAGAACTAAACTACCAGCCTGGTTTTTTTTTTTTTTAATGCATTTACACATGTGGTTAATTTGATGTTAAATTCACTGATCTTATTTATTTAGGTCAATATTAAAATTAATCATAGTTTCAATACTGTGATTACTGCTTCAACACTGAATCCCTAAGGCTAGACACTGCTGGATCTGTTAATATTGCAGAATGGCACCATCCGGTCACATGACCACAAACACTCTATGGAGGTCTGATGCACTCTTACCTCGGGGTTAACTGTGATCTTTGTGCGCTGTCAAAGCTTCTCTACGTACCTCATGGCGGAGGCTGCCAAACCAGTACTTCATTGAAAATCCAAGACACACTTCCCATCTGAACCCATTGCTCTCCCAAGATACTTGAACTCTATAGCAGCCTCGACTTTTCTGACCCATGACAGTTTTGGCTTCTGCCAAGGTACATGCAATCTGAGACAAGATACCTTTGAGTCAAGTGGCATCTTGTCTCGGACTGCATGGAACTAGTAAATTAATGGTACTGAAATATTTATAGAAAAATCTCTATTGTACAAACCACTTAAATGAACCATACTGTGTTTTTTAGGTAATCCTCTCTCTTAGTTATTTGTTTCTTCTTTCCTTGACTGATTTAGCCCGATACTTTTATATTAGTTCAACAATCCTTTCATGCTTCTTCACTTGTGATTTTCCTCTCATTCTTCTTACAAAATGATAGTCATTAGTTCCAACCCATTAAAGAAAAAGCTGATTGTATACACGTTTCGTGTCACTGCTGCTGTCACTGATCACAACAGCAAAGAAAAAATGACCATGTTGCAGAGTCGCTATGCGGTCCCGCCGGCTCTGTGGACACTCTCTCTTTCTCTCTCGCTCGCTCTCTCTAAGCTTGAGTGCCTCTCAAATTGTCTTCCACTCAGGACTAGAGGTAGTGCCTGACATCTTATCAAACAAAACATGTTGTCTAGCTGTTAAATTTATAAGTAGCTTTATAGTACTGGTTAATACATAATGGGTATCTAGAAATTTGAACATCTTTTCTATTGGCATTTATTTAACATTTGATATTAAATCGAGGCACGAGGACAGTGTTTTCTATATTATACTACATTATCATCAACAGATTGCTATTTCCCCGCGCCCCGACTTTGGATAAGCGGTTGAAGATAGTAATCTCATCCATCCATCCATCCATCTATTTGTTTGTACATTTTAACCAGTTATTTTGGTCCACCACCACATATCCTTCCACGACTAGAGGAACTCTAACCGCAACAGGCAGAGCTGGCGAATGACAGTTAGTGTAATTGCGGTGAAAGTAGTTTGAAAATCTTACTGGTACTATGTAGGCAAAGGATGAGGAGAAAAAACTATGGCAAATTGTGGTGGATGGTCCTGTAAATCCCTAAATAAGTTTCTCCTTATTTCCACTTATTCCTGTTTAGAATATCAGCTCCGTTAACTTTTTACCGGGGTTAAATCCCAATTTCAGTGGACCCTCGGCATATGAATATACGAGTTTTTAATAAAAACATTCGTATTGCAATATTGTTTCTATTGAAAATAATGTAGATGCAGATAATCTGTTTCAGCCCCCCCAAAAATACTTCCAACACTATAATCAAATTTTAGCATATCAAAACATTTAGAAAAGACATGTAAATGAAGTAAAATATGAAATAAATGGACATTTAAACCACACATTAAATTGTTAATCTTCTTGAGACCGGCTGCTTTAAAAACCAAACTACAACGATGTTCCTTTTTCTTCATGCTAACGTACTTGCTAACATTCTTGGGACCGATGGTGCTGTGTTCATTAAATCTTGCACAAAATTCTCGGTTCGTTCTCTTGTACGCCAAGAATTCTTTGTATGCCGAGGCAAGCTTCTTGCCAAATTTCAGTTCCTAAGGCGAAAATTTTTGAAACAAGGCGTTTTGTATGCTGAGGTGCCACTGTATCATTAAATGGAAAGCTAGTGCACTATGTAAGGCATAAAATCCACTTGTCACACCAAATACTGCCCTTGATGATAAGGAATTGGGTAGGGATTTGGGACTCAGCCTTGTGCTAGAGGCTAGTTATAAAGGCTAGAGGCTTGTTCTGACATCTTTTTCTAACTTCGTCCCCCACGACAAATTCAGTTTGAGCGGAAATAATACTCAACTATGAATACTACAACCCCCCCACCCCCGCCCTCCATTGAGAGACCCATTTCCAGCAACTGCTCAACACAACTTCCTTTTCATTACTGGGAACATGTACGGCTGGAGCTTTGTACCATCGAGAAATGCAAATGCATGTTTGGGATTTGAGTTTCAGTACTGGTATATTTTGGTGCATACAGTGTGTATTTAACATTTTTAAGTGAAGGAAAAAGTAAATAGACCACATGTCATATTAACATAACATCATTTATAAGGGTGCCAATATAAATGACGTAGTCACGTAAATGATGACTTTAATTTCGCTGGATGACTTCCTATTTATATTTGGATATAAATATGAGGTGATACAAAGGTTAGACTGAATTATTCTTCATCAGAGATTGCACAAATAAACCCCTATAAAAATGGATACATAAAAATGTCAATGGTGTAGCAATAAATTAATTATCAAAGGTTAATTAAAAAATAGATGTTTTAAATAACCAATGCTTTTAATGATCCTTTTTCTTGCAAGATGTCGTAAGTGTATTTTGTTCTTATGCACATTGACTAAGATAGTAAGAAAATCAAATGGGGGGGGAATGTAAGCATCATGGTTGGTGACTTTTTTACACAAGCATTCTGAAAACTAAAAATGTACAATTAGATACCATCTCCATGACGACAACAATCACAGCAGCAAAACAAACACATAAATATATTAAAAAAAAAATAAAGCACTCCTATCTAATTCCAAAGTGCCTGAAGTTCAGTAGAAATGACTGGAACTTTTGACTGGAACCAGTTTCCATGGCAACAAACACTCAAGGTGGGATTGGCATAAAACTACAGAAAAGAAATGAACCTCTATTGTTAGCTATGGTGGAAAAAAGTCCCGGGGATCATTTTTAAGATACATGATCTGCATGAAGATGTTAAAATATATATATATATATCTCTCTGTCTGCAACTTGGAATTGGCTGGATCTTATCTGCAGGATTGTGATCTATAACAGAATAGTTAAATGAGCATAGAATCAAGCTTTTGATGTGGTTATCCCTGTTTATGCATTTGATTTATATGTATCCCTATTGCACTATGATCTCCTCTGAGCTTGTGTTCAGCTTACAAATCAAAGAAACACATTTGTTATTTTTAATTTTTTTTTTTTTTTGGGATAAGCAGATAATTTTTTTAAAAATCTGATCATATTTCACATTTGACACTTTAAACCTTAAAGAGAAGGTTATTAAAGAGCATCGCTTTAAAACTATGAAAGATGAACAAAAATAAAATAATTGTTTCATTGATCTTTGTAAGATGAAGACAGTCAATGTTCTGTTTAAAGGTGTAAATAAGGAATGTTTCGTTTTATGTGTGTGTGGGTTTTTTTTTTGTTTTTTTTTTGCACGGAAATTAATTTGCCTTGGATTTATCGAGTGATGTAGATATTTTTAAAACTTTAAGGACTTTAGACTGAGCATACCAGCTCCTGATTCAAGGACGGACTCTCACTGATGGGACTTCTATAAGCATTCTGTGTGCTAGGTTGTATGCAATGTAATTATTTAGGACCAGTTCAGACTACCAGCCCAAATCTGCTTTCTGGCATATCCAAATTTGGAATCTGTTTGCTTTTATATAGTTTTTGTCCTTTTGTTCAGGCTGCTACTACTGTTCTATATTTCCATGCTGTGATAAAGCCAGATGCTCTTTTGTAAAACACGTACTTTTACATACTTAGCAAGTAATAGCCCCAAAAGTGGAACAACATTGAAAAAACATTTGAATCTGATTTTTGCAAATCTGATCTAAACCACTTTCAGAGGTGGTTTGAAATTGGATTTAAATCGGATTTCTAAACTTGTGTCTGTCTGGATTCTCTGCCCACTCAAATCAGAATTCAAACTGTCCATTACATCCCTCATAACCTGATGTGGTGGCTCCGAGAAATAAAGCACTGAGTTACTGATTGGAAGGTCGGCAGTTCGGCCCCAGCTCCACCAGGATGCCATTGTTGGGCCCTTAAGCAGGGCCCTTAACCCTGTCTGCTCCAGGGGCGCCATATCATGGCCGTATCACGCTCTGACCCTAGTTACGCAGGGATACGCAAAGAAAGAATTTCACTGTGCAGTAATGTATATGTGACAAAGGCTTAACTGAAGTCCATACGATCATATGGTATGGGACACGGACCCACAGGGAAAACTTGTCGAAAACAAGTGGAGAGATGATAGAAATTGAAATGGAATTTTAAAAATATGGATTTGTAGTTAGAAAAGGTGCTATGTTTTAGTACATTTCAACATTATCCAGAGTGACTTACATTTTTATTGCATTAGGTGAGGGTTAGGGGCCTTGCTCAAGGGCCCAACAGCAGTGGTGAGGTTTAAACCTGGGATCTTCCAATCACTAGTCCAACTTCTACTGTACAGTACCTACTTACCAGTAAGTTGTGGCTTTTTTTTTGTTTTTGTTTTGTGTGACTAAATTTAATTAAGAGTAGTGTTTTTACGAAAGAGGATTTGGCTTAACCATAGTATGGAAATGGAGAACAATAGTGCCTGGACTTAGAACAAAGTGTCTGATAGCACTCTGGGTAATGCGTCAGTACAGATACGTAAAGATAGAGGGACTGCTCTGAAACACTCCGATATGAGGAAATAACTTGTTGAGCACGAGCCTCCGGCGTTGCTACCACTGCAACTAAATGCAGATACGTAGGTCGACAAAGTATCAGATTTGGGATGACGGTCAGAACAGAGCCAGATCTGATGACTTTCAAATAACCGTGTGGACAGTCAGTCCTAACGATCAGATTTGTGTAACAAATCAGATTTGCCTTTGGTCTGAACAAGGCCTTATTTGGGGGCTATAAATATATTTTACCACTTCATTTAAAAAAAAAAAAAAAATGGCTCATAACATGACTCCATCAGTGTGAAAATCCAATATAGCCTTTTTTTTCAGATTTGTATATTCAGCTTATATTTCTCGCTTTCAAGCTGACCCGAACATTTTGTGTCCTTTTTATAAATTGTTTCACACTCATTAGAGAAATTAAAGAATCACATTCTTAACAAAGCCATGTTAATACTGTGTAGGATTACCTCTTTGCTGTTAGAGCTCTCGGTTTTCAGGGGTATTTGTAAGGCAGGGATTCCATTAGGTATTAGATACATTTCCTTTGAGATACTGCAACACATAATTTGCGCACACATGCTGAGAAACTCTCATTCTACCAAACCCCAAAGGTGTTCAATTGGATTCAGATCTGGTGACTGGGACTTTGGATTCAGTGAATAACACTGAACTTGCTGATCTGTTTCGTGAAAGTACTTTTGAATAACTGTGCGCTTTGTGACATGGTGCATTATCAGGGTGAAAGTGGCCTAGAGATGCACATGAACTCAGCAACACTACTCGTAGATACAGTAGGCTGTGGCATGTCAGCAAAGCTCAGGTGGTATTAAGGGGTCCAGTGTGTGCAACTGGGCAACTTTGATCAGCCTGAACTGCTGAGGGTCCAAGGAGTCTGACATATACATCTGCATACCACAGAGTAAGCTGAGCTTCATCAGTCTAAACCTGGATTCAGTGTAGTCACATTTCTTAATGACGAGAGTAGAACACTGCATGGTCATGTGCAGTTTTAGCCCATGGACCTTGATATCACTGAGATACTACTGAAATGGCCTCCTGTTCACCACAGTTGCGTAGAGTTACCGTACTCTGCCCGTCAGTTTCTGACCTTTCTCAAGTCATTTCCACCCACAGAAGTACCACTTTCTTTTTCACAAAATTTAGCTTTGGAGACTTTAGTTGTGTGTTTTAAAATACCAGGACCCCAGCATTTTCTGCAATACTCAACCTGGCATCAAAAACATAATTTCCACGGTCAAAATCACTGAGATCAAAGTTTTTCCTATTATAATGTTTGATGTGGACATTAACTCAAGCTCTTTACCTTTTATCTGCATGGTGTTTTGCATTGTCCTGCTATCACATGATTGGGCAATTTGAATAAATGCTTGAATGAGTAGGCGTGCTTGTGTTCTGAGTGCTACGTGAGGTACTACGTTAGGGAAAATGTGGTTCTTTTTAGAAAAAAGCTTTTACCTTTTGTCAGCGTGACCATCCAGGCATGACAATATAACACATAGAATATCTAAAATGAGTTTATTTACTATTGGGTGTTTTTGAAATTTCTCATAAATTAATGTCTTTTTTTTTTGAAGTTTGGTGCTATAGGCCCATGATTCCCAACCTGGTGTCCATATTCCCCCTAAAGGGGGTTCATAAGCCATTGTCTTCTCTGAGGCTGTTGGCATTAGATTTGCACATTGTATTAAATATAATCATAATTACGATGATCATATTATTATTATTATTATTATTATTATTATTATTATTATTATTATTATACAAATATAATCATCAAATCATCTTTTCAATACAAGCATGTGTGCTCCAAGGAAAAACGTTTGGGAAGCACTGCTCTAGGCAGCTGAGATAAATCAAGAGTAACACCTTTCTATGCTTAATTCTGTCCTAAGTGAGTGTCTTAGCCCAGGCAAAGCTGTTACAGAGTGTTAAAGTTCAGAATGAAAGGTATTCTCCAGCGAGCCGACCTGAATATCAGACAGAGCGGGAAAAAAAGACATTAATCTTGGTCAGTTACGGGGCACTCAGTCCTCATGTCACTAAAGTGGGGCCTGTTATCCTGGTACCCTATGTCCTGATCAAAGAGCCATTTCCTAGACATGTCTTCCTCAAAAACAGACAACATGATGGATAAAAACAGTGTACATCACTGTATAATTTAAGGAAAAAAACCCAGTTATGGACAGAGTCATGGTTGTCTAGAAGCTTGATGATGTCCAGACGGGTATGAAATTGAGGAGAGGCAAATTGCTTACCTGGACCATGAAGGAAGAAGAAATATGGCTGTGGTTATAGGATTTAATGAACACAATGATTGCCTTGTGTTTGAATAGTAAATCTTCATTTTGATTTCACATTATCTGTACTTCCGACTAATTTAACCTTGAAAATCTATGTTGTACCTGGATAATCTAAGTTGCATTACTTTTTAATGCTTAACATTTCGCGTGTAATAAAGCATCTAATGCTTAACATTTTTACTGCTTGGGTAATGACTGTAAATAAGAGAACTGGAAGTGATTTTGTAGTGGGTTAGCTTGTCTACCACCCCTGAACTCTGGACAGATATTTCAGTTTGGGCTTTAACACTGGCAGAATAAAAGCATACTGCTCTATTAATTTTAATATACTGAAATACATTTTTCATAGTTGATTTTAAATGTGAGTTTACATTACCTTTTTAATATTCCATTGATAATCTGAATGAAAATGCATCATGTAGACACCTCAAGCGGAACAGTAACAATCCGGGTCAGTCAGAATAAATTTTCAATGGGAATGAGAGGGGATGATGTGAACCTTTTTTAATCCTGTTAAATGGCTAACATTACATTTATACTTGATCAAATATTTTTTTTGTCTTATTTAAATAAATATATTCATTCTGCATGTTTGACCCATTGGACGGGAAATTTTGCTTTTGTTCCTGATGAATTGACGCGGGAAGGGCTCGCATTTCGCGTGTAGTAAAGCATCTAACCAATCATAAGATGAGACTGAATTCTTGTAACCAATCACAAGGCAGAAGATGTTATCATAAAAGTTGGGAAGTGTAAACTAACCTCAAAGCTGTGGGGGGGAACAAACAAAGCTTATGTTATATTTCCACCAGATGGCATGGTGGCTTGCACATCCGGGTTCGGTTCCTGCCTCTGTGCGCGTGGAGTTCGCATGTTCCTCTGGGTAATCTGGTTTTCTCCCACAGTCCAAAGATATGCAGATTTGGCTAATTGGCTTGTGTGTGTGTCTGTGTGCTCTGTAATGGATTGGCATCTCATCCAGGGTGTACCCCACCTCTGCCCTAAGTCTCCTGGGATATTATCAATGTAAAATGTTGTCACAGCCTCTGAAAAAGCCAGTTTCTTAAATTTAAAAAGAGGCGTGGATGCTACAGTACAACCAGGTGCCAATCCATGCAAAATCTATGTTAAGTCTGCTTTTATAAACACTTTGACAAAAAGGTCCATTTAAAATGTCTGTTTTTATTGTGCAAAAGTCTACATTCAAATTTTAAAAGTACAGAAGCAAGTTTTGAGGAAGGCAAATGGAAGTAACTAGCAGTATATGTTGTGAAAAATAATGGTAAGAATAGAAGTTGGATAGATAAAAGGTTAGAATAGATCAGACTTTTTGAATACTCCATAAATTTAATAATACATTTTACTGACTGACTTTTTTATTTTTTTACCTTGCATGGTCTCAAAATTTGTATTTTGGTGACTCATTTAATTTGCATTTAAAAATGCATAATTAAAGCAGAAAAAAGACTTGAGCCAAAACCAGCTTTGCATGAGTAATCTTAAAACAAGGTCTTGCATCCATGTGCAACAATAAAGGTCTATCTGTTTTTCAATGGAAAATTGATTTAGTTTATAATTGAGCTAAACAGAATGTCTGAGTGGTCCATTATTGCTCTATTATACAGACATACAACTATTTCATGTCGCTATGACACTAGCATGCCAGATGAATTCACCAAACTTCTTTATGCTGTGCTAATGTTCCAGAGAGGAGAATAATTTATGGCAAATTTAAGTGAATTAACAGTTCAAATGCAAGTGAGATTTAGAATTTGAATTATAAGGAAGATTAGGTTCATCTTTTAGTTGATCTCTGCTGGTGATTTTTATTTATTTATTTTCTATTCCCTATTGCCAGCGTGACCATACTGTACCTCAGCTTTCGAGAATTATTATAATGGCATGGGCTTGGTATTATAAAGCAGTATTATAATAGCCTGAAGCAAAAATGTAATCTAAGAGAAATATAATACGTGGCATAGCTAGCCATTTTTCTTCTTTAAAAAGCAATATGAATACTTTTTACCCTTTAGGCTAAACAGGGGCTTATTTTGGAAAAAAGCATAGCTTGTTTAGTGGCACAGCATTGCATCTAAACTAGTGGTTTATGTTGTAGGAGTTTTGAAATTAATGCTATATAAACAGCACACTTTATGGGTATGAAGTAGTGCTGATGAGGAAAAGCAAGTTTTACATTGGATCTAATCCATCTTGTTCGTCTTTCTCAGCTCTCACAAATGTAAAGCTATGGGCCATTGACCGGCAGTGTTTCCAGACAATCATGATGAGGACTGGACTCATCAAACATGCCGAATACATGGAGTTCCTCAAGAGGTGAGCTTTCATATCCTTACAATATTATACTTGCTGTACTTTCTTTGGTGCTGGGCTTTGTGTACACTTAGGGGTACATTGACATTGGAAAAACTTGGTCATTTATACATTCAGCTTGTCGACTCACCTCATTTTTTTTTTTGTGGGTACATAATGTTGCTGAACCTAGACTTAACCAAATTAAGTAACCCCAGATCATAACACAGTGCCCCCACAGGCTTGTACTGTAGGCACTAGGCATGATGGGTACTTCATCCGCCTCTCTTCTTACCCTGATTCACCCATAACTTTGGAACTGGGTGAATTTGAACTCATCACACCACATGACCTTTTCCCAACACTACACAGTCCATTCTTTATGCTCCCTTGCAAATTGATTAATTTCATGAAAATAAGCCTTTAAGTGATTTAATTATCATGTTTTCCTGACCGCATTGCTTCCTTAAAGGTGATGGATCTAAAATTGGGTTAAGTACTAATAAAACACATTATTAAAAACCTGGACCACACAACCTGTGTGATTTTTGAGCATGTTAACTGTAAGCATGTTTTTAGACAAAACATATTTAATCACATACAGTGGAACCTTGGATTGCGAGAATAATTCTTTCTGGAAGCGTGCTTGTATATCAAAGCGAATTTCCCCATAAGTAATAATGGAAACACCGATTATTTGTTCCACATCCCAAAATAATAAATATCCAAAATAATTAATACAAAATATAAAGTAAAAATAAAACAAATTAACCTGCACTTTACTTTTGAAAAGAGTAAAAATAAATGTGACACCCGAAAGACAAGTGTTTTACGTTGTGTGTGTGTGTGTGT
>JAOVVA010087651.1:0-12538 GCA_028565275.1 Leiocassis micropogon | reverse complement strand
CCCACTTTTGTTCTTAGCGAATCAATATTGTTTTTAAATATTTGGGCTCATGTGATTGGACCATTCTCATCGAGTCTCATTAACGGTCAGCAGATTGTTAGTTAATGTATTGAATAGTGATTGATGTAGAAGCTAGATAAATATGAGCGGAAATTCTGTAATTTCTTTTCTGTAATACCCCTTCGCAAGGAGATCAGATGAAGAAAGAAAAAAAAGTTAAAGAGACCAGATCGACCTGATCTTCTAATTAAGCAGCAGTCAATTAAGTGATCGCGGCCGAGCTTACACTCGGTGCTTTTCCAGCACTTCTTATGGCTATTTACATGCAATTATTAAAAGTTTAATTTTAATTTTGTTGGCGCCCCCCCCCCCCCCAAAAAAAAATTTTTTGCACCAACCACCACTGGTTTAGAGCTCTAATTTTCCTAAGTTGTACTCGACTTTGTTTTCAGAAGCTCTCACTCACCTTCTAGAAAAAAAATCCTGAGTTTTAGCAATGAAACAGTCTCTCTGCTTCTATTACTCCTGACTAGGGATAAATTATTCTCACTCCTGACTGGGATGATCTGTTTTTGTATACATGACACTCATGATTCCATACAAACCTGATACAATTTAATGTTCAATCAAGCAATATATGGCTACAGATTTTTGCACATTATTCCATTTCTCTTTTTTTTTGCAGTGGTCTGAATGTCGAAACAAAACAACAAAAAATATATGCAGCAAAGTGCAAATAATATTTCCAATATTTCTAATAATAAAAAACTCAACAAACCCAAGGCTGAAGGTACGAGGGCACAGGGCAAACTACTATGCCAATGCACCACCTTCATTTTTTATTTTAATTAGATTTAATATAAAAGCTCTGCTGTGTAACTATTCTCTCTCATGTACTCTATGGTCTATTTATTTGTTTCTATATTAGTTATTTAGTTAGTTACAGTGCCGTGAAAAAGTATTTGCATTTCCTGATTTTTTTTTGACCTGTTTGTGGCAAGTGAAATTTAACTCAGGTTTACCTAAAATGTATCTTATCACAGATCCTTTATTATTTAGCAGGGGACAATTACTTTTTCACATTACTTTTTTTTTTTCAAATCAGGAAGAGACAAATACTTTTTCACTGCACCTTAATTAGGTAGTTAGTTATCTTGTTTAATTTGTTTAAAAAACAAGCACACCTACAAAATATTACATGTGAAGTTATTAAAGCTTTTAATTTGTATTCAGCCGTTTCTGTTTTAGACATGTACAGTAAAACAGCTTCAGTAACATTTAATTCAAGAAACAAATTCAATAATCTTTTCAGAACATCTCAGTGAGAGGATCTCATCTCTCGGAAGAAAACCAGGTTTCTACTTCCTCTCTGTGTATTAATTTTGTTCCTCTGCAGAACCTTTCGAAGTTCCACACAGAACCTCTAAGAAGCTGGAACACTTAATTATCTGACAAACATTTTTATGATTTGACTCATATACTCCATTAGATTAAAGATTAGGGAGACTTCACTTCACACACAACTCTGAGTTCAGCGGTGTTCAGCTGATATTCCGGTGCCGCTCCGGTGGTGTGTGTGTCTTCAGGACAGTGAGACAGAGGAGTTCCTGTCTGTCTCACTCCACTCCAGTGTCCCCCAGAGCCATGTGTCTGCCCTACCCACAGAGACCCAGCAGGGACATGTCTCCGTCTGAGCTCGTACTCCAGCTCTTCCTGTTCAGCAGCCGAGTCGATGTGCAGGATCCCGGCCCTGTTGCCATGGTTACAGTACTCCAGAGCTCTCTCCCAGCTCATACCCACATCACTCACATGGACGGATGCTGATAGATATGAAAAGCAGGTTGAGTTAAGAGTTTAGAGTGATATCAGTGAGACATGAAATTAGAGTGTTTGCTCAGTGTGAAGTCAGTACTTACTCTGGTAGCAAAGGGAGAAGTACCAGCTAGTGCATGGACTTGACACCCAATTCCCTTGCAGCACTGTACAGTTGTCCAGTGGGTGAGGATTGTTCCCATCCCAATCTCTGTAGGCAGAGCGTCCTCCGTCAGACCACTCCCAGTCGTCCCACAGGAGGCCGATCCAGAATGCTGTGCTGCTCTTTAACCCTTCTCTTTGCACATCTGTGTTTTGCTGCTGATCTGCGATGCTGACCAGGTCCATGTAGTTCCTCCTGCAGTATCGCTGAGCCTCGTACCAGGTCAGATTCTCAGAGATTAAATGATAACTAATTTTGTCCTGATGAACACCTGTGAAGATTAAATCATAGGGACATTTGATTAAAGGACATCAGTTAGTGAATTCAATTTAGATTGTTAGCAGTTGTCTGTTCTGGTCTTTACCTCCTTCATAGCACATAAAGTTTCTTGTCTGCCGGCAGTGCAGACTTTCCCATGTTCCATCTCCAGGCTTCATGGCAGCACAGCAGGCTGATTCTCCACACATCCCTTGAAGATTGCTGAATCTCACATCATTGCCGTTAGACCATTTCTCACTGGGCCGACTGCGATAGAGCCCGATGTACCAGCCAGTGAAACTGTCAGACGCGGACATTTTTTTCAGTACCTCGTTGTCCACATCAGTGTACACCGTGGCGAGGTCAGTGTAGTTCGATCTGCAAGCCGCCCGAGCCTGAGTGTAGTTCAAACCTCTGTGTCTCATCTCATGGAATGTCGTGTGACGGCTCAGGACTGAGGGCGAAAAAGCTGAGGGAGAAAATATTACTGTGCAGTGGCGACCTTTCAATAAGGGGCGCTGTGACGCCACCCCCTTAAAGTTAGGCAGAGAAGAATGCTACTTTAACATGTTATTATTTAACATAATAATTATTTATTTTAATAATGAAATAAAGTAATTTAGTCACAATATTCCGCTGTCTTTCCTAATATAATTTATTTACGATAAAAATAAAAATCTAACCTGTATTACATTCATTTGTGTTCGTTTACACGGGGCGCCGGACAAACGAGTGTCTATGTAGGCACGTACATTTTTGAAAAGCGTGTGATTTGAGGCTGAGCTCTAATTGGATTTTTTCAAATCATTCTTGGGGCGCAGCACTGTGCGCCCCGAACCCTCCCACTTTTGTTCTTGGCGAATCAATATTGTTTTTAAATATTTGGGCTCATGTAATAACGGTCAGCAGATTATTAGTTAATGTATTGAATAGTGATTGACGTGGAAGCCAGCTAAATATGAGAGAAAATTCTGTAATTTCTTTGCCAAAATACCCCTTTGCAAGGCGATCAGACGAAGAAAGAAAAAAAGTTAAAGAGCTTGGACCAGCTCGACCTGATCTTCTAATTAAGCAGCAGTCAATTAAGTGATCGCGGCCGAGCTTATACTCGGTGCTTTTCCAACACTTCTTATTGCTATTTACAGGCAATTATTAAAGTTTAATTTTAATTTTGTTTGCTCCCCCCCAAAAACTTTTGCACCAGCCACCACTGCTACTGTGAATGGAGCAGTGAAATACAGAATCATCTTTATGAACCCAGCTAGTATGTTTTTCTGGTTGTTTTTTATTATTAGGCAAATGTCAGGCAAATTAGTAGATCAGGGACTCAGACCAGGGACTCGGGACTCCTTTACTTAATCCTAATGATAACTAGGAGTCTTGAGAGAGACAGAGTCAAGTCTAAAAGGAAAACCAAGCCAACAGTTAAGCTAGTTGACTTCTGTCACGCAGAAGCGATGAAAAAGAGTGAGTTTGTGCAGAAAGAAAAAAACAACAACATTGCAAACATACAGTAAGACCACTACTGAATCCAGAGCCCAAGTTCAAGCAAATACAGAAAACGTCTCAAGATTAAGTTAAAGAGTTTCACAAAGAATGTTTGTTCTACATCAACATTTTACATCAAATATATGTTAATATTAGCAAATAATTTAGCTCTAATCTTACACCTGTTGACATAAATCAACATCTTTAATTCTTTAAAATGTATAGGTTTTGACAGAGAGAGTTAAAAATATTTTTAAAAGGTTAAATTTTTATCTTTCGATATGATACAGTTTTACAGTAGTCAAGCTTACTAATTAAGAGACGATTTTTACCTAAAAACAGGACAAACAGGATTGCGACGGTTGTCATGGTGATCCCAGTTTCGGTGTAACTTGCTAATTTACTAATCAATCAAAGATTAATCAGGTCAGGAGATCAGATGCTCAGGTGCTCCTTCCTGATGCAAAGCTCACCTTGAAATGAGAAACCTTTTCTGTGTGTTCGAGCCAACGGGGGATAATAAACTCAATTAAACAAATAAAAGATAAAGAAGAAGAAGAGAATGGCTGTTGGGTTACTGCGGCATGATGGTCCGAGATGAGATACAAACTCACTGGATTAATGATTCACCTTGATAATTTTCCTGTTACACGGCTACCTCGTAAAATAATGTACACAGAATGTTTGTTTGAGATGGAAAGGTTTTTTAAATTTTTTTTTTAACTGTGACAGAAAAAGTATGAGAGATTCAGAGAGAACATAATAAAATAACTTATCTTCTTATGTGTACTGTATGCAAATCAGTGTGTTTGTTTTACCCATTGAACCAACCTGGACACACACAAATTCTGTTCATCCAAAAACTCATTGGCACACTCATGATATCCAAGGTGCTTAAAAATAAAATTTATCTGGCTTACTCTGTGAGCATCTCTGGCACATTGTTCACAGAATACATCTCCATGGGTTTAATTTAGCCAATCACGGCTAAAACCAGATAAAATAACTGGAAAATCCTGATCTTTTTTCCCCCAAAATCCCCAGGTGTCAAGAAGAAGATTTACAAATATTTATTGAAAAGTCATACATTATAAATCTAGAATTACACACTGCAATTTCTCAAAAACACTGAAAATAAAATTAAATGAAAATGGGTTTTAATTTCAGATTCTTTCTTCTATTAGCTTTATTTATACTTACCATAACCGACAGATTGTAAAGCAGACTGTTGAAGTACATAATTTTTTAAACCAAGTTAATAACTTCCCCTTGAATAACCTTAGCATAAGCAGTTGTTTTTAAACAACAAATAGTGTAAGCTTCACATGTTCAGGAAAGTAGCCAAACTAATAAACATTTAGTCATCATCTAATATCTTACATCAATGTCAGCATAGTTTGCTGTAGACTGCATTAGTGTAGAGTGCATATATTGTATAGATTATACATATAAATATCTGATAATATTTAATCCATTATTCATAACTAATATTTAACACATTTTTGGAACAATTTACACAAATTGGAGCAAATCAAATTTAGAATGAATCTTGTTTTATTCAAGTGTTAAACCCGCTCGGCTGAAGTGGACTCCGAGGCTTCACGGTGATGATTTGGCCCACACACATGTGCAGCCCACAGCGACTCTTTGGAACTTTACAGTGAAGCACTTCCTGTTCCTCTGGTCCTGCGTGAGCACCAGCATGTTGCTGTATATCGGCACTGAGTTCAGCTCCGCGTGATGAGGCCTGTTAGGATACGTGCAGTGATGAGACTGACACTTGGCCTCGAATATCACACCAGGGATCGTGTTGGCGCCATGGTGAGGGCTGGAAGCAACACAAGATCATTTAAAACATACCGGTTCATCACTGTGCTCTTAATCATGATGTGTGATTTAAGTCCATGTTCTAAATTCTGTCCGAAGATGTTGAATAATTCTCTGTAACTGCAGTTATTGATATTAGTGCATGTTTATACTAATGCACTTCTTGTAATAGATTATGATTTCTATAGTAACAGCTCACTCCACTTATCTCTTATCTTAGAAATGTTTACATGATATTTATGGAATGAGACTGCACTTTGTAACACTCACACATAAAGTGTCGCAGGGGGGCCTGGAGCCTATCCCAGGAGACCAGAGCATGAGGCAGGGTACACTGTGCATCGCAGGGCGCTCAAACATACAGTACATACACGAACATGCTCATTCACACACAATGGGCAATTTGGGAACATCAATTAGCCTAATGTGCATGTCTTTAAACTGGGGGAGAAAAGCGGAGTACCAGGAGGAACCCCACCAACATGCAAACTCTATGCACACAGCCCCGAAACGGAATTCGAACCCTGAATGCAGAGTGACAGTGCTAACCACTAAGCCACCGTGCCGCCACACTTTGTAACGGTCAGAGGTAAAGCTGTAACACCACGAAAGAGGCTGATGCTGAAGCTACCCAATTTTTGTTGGTAGTACTTGAAGAGGGAGTAAAGCATTCATAGAGGTATTCAAATTGAAAATTGAAAATTGATTTGTCACATACGCAACCATACAAAGTATGATATGCAGTGAAATGCTTAGTCGGAGCAGTCAAGATGGCAGCCGACCTCACCGGTGCCATCTTGAATCAAGTTATTATTTGTAGTGAAAAGGCAGTAACACAACAGGCTTGGAGTTGCAATTGCATCATGAAGAGCAAACAGCCAAAAACATTATTATTATTATTATTATTATTAGTAGTAGTAGTAGTAGTAGTAGTATAGTAGTAGTATAGTAGTAGTATAGTAGTAGCAGTGAAGTTACTCACATCCAGTTCCAGACAGACAGCGAGCGGTTGTTGATGTTGCCGTTTCTTTCCATCGTCCCTGACTCCCCAGTGTGGAGCTGTTTCGGGATCACCAGGCCGATGTCACAGATCCTCTTGTGTTCGAATGAGGCTTGTGTGAGACTCAGCATCAGAAACCCACAACAGAACACAGCCTGTGTGAAAGGATGTTTGGATTGAGGCAGTTCCCGTGGAAAGCTCGCTAAACTCATGTCCAGTATATTACTTTTATAATTAACATTTAATACCATTAATATACAATGCTATTATCATGAAAACACTTTCAGGGTAGCAAAGCAGCCATTCACGAGAACTTAATTAATAATTGATTAATTAAAAGTTAATAATTAACTTATAAACTACCTTATAACCTTTAAACTACATTATAAACTCAGTGAAATTGAATTTGTCTATGCGAATCAGTAGCTGTATTATCTTAGTTTCAGTATGATGCATTAGGCTAGATGTTATATTCATCTCATGTAGTTGTGTGTTTTTTGCTTATTGATTGATTTCGTTATCAGTTATCCTTTTTTCTGATCCACTAGATCTTTCTGACCTGAACATAGAGCGTGTTATATAAGTACCTTATTATCACTATTAAAATTGCTCATTAGCGTACTCACCATCTGTTTTAAGCTCATTGTTACTTCTTCTCAGCCGACTTTCTAAAATCCCGGAGCTTCTCAGGTTTGCTCTGCCTCTATATATACTTGAAAGCAAAAAGCACATACAGTCGATTTATCAGATAACGTGCACTATCTCTGACCTGATTTGCGTTATCAGATCATTTAATAGGTACGGGGGAGTTGACATCACACAAAATTAGGCTGCATTTTTCACTTCTTAGAAAAAAGGAATCAAAAAAACAAAGTTGTCACGCAACTAAAAAACGTGTGTAAGCTTATTAAGCAGTGGGTCTAAGGTGGCATATTTAGAGAGTTTGAACCCTGGTGTGTTTTTCTAACACGGTGATGGAACTCAGGTGCCAGACGAAACAAATAGACATCCGTCTGTATACGGTTCTGAACTGGTTCTAATCGAGCCCTTATTGTTTAATTAGAACCAAATTTGACTGGAGTGAGAAAGTGATTCAAATCTCGGCGAACGGAACAGAACGGAACAGAACGGAACACATCGTTCCCAGTGAGAAAACGCCCTGAATAAACTCCACTGCAGAAAGTGAATCAATCGAGCCATCTGATCCAGTGACACATGATACATGACAGTAATGTCTTGTGCCCTGAACACTTTCCATAAAAAAAAAAACAAAACTTAAAATAAACCCTGAACACACCTGTCCTCTGTTCTCCATGCAAAGGTGATTTTTACGATTTCCACACACATAACTCTCAAAGCTCAGAGCATTTCAGCCATTATTTGTTTAGCTGTTTTTTTAAATAAAAATATATACAGTAGGGCTCAGGATTGTGTAGTGTAGTGTGACATGTCCTTTTTTTCAGCACAAAATTGGCAACATGACAAACTGACTTTTAGTTCATTTTAACCGACTATACAGACATGAATAGGCCAAAAAAACAAGAAAAAAAAACAGTTCACATAGGCAAAGAAATATTTCTATGACCAAATAATAATATTATTCACATTTTGAGAGTTCCACATTTTTGCGGTCATTCCCATATTTTGGTAGTGGTAAAATTTACCCTTAATAAAAGAAACGAAAAACTTTGTTCTACCTGACATACCCAAAAAAACAAACGCACAGTTTGTTTGAAGTCCATATAAGCGCATGTATTTTTTTTGCGCTGCTTTCTGTGCTGTGTTGCTTGAATGTATCTGTGCTGCTTGACTCTTTAAAAGTTAATAAAGGTCTGTTTAACCTTTAAAAGATTCACGAGGAAGTTTTAAGCTCTACACACACCTTTGAGCTTAACTGTGCAGTGTGAATCTAAACCAAATATCAAATGAATCAAAAGGATCTGTTTCAGTCTGATCTGGACTCCACAAATGTACCAATAAGTGTGAAGCTCCCTAAAGTGGACTAAGAAGCAAAAGAACACAAAAAAGCCAGTGGCCCATGAAGTCTTAAAAGCCAGCCGTGAAATAAGTGACCGAGTAAACAAACAACTTCTTGTTGTAAAGAAGGGGTTCCCAAACTGTCTCTGTCAGCAGAATTTCTTTAACCTAAATCAGTCCCTGCTGTGATTTTAAGCAGAATAACATTCAGTAAGATTGTTAAAAAATAAATTAAATTAAATTATATATCAGCTTTGCTGTTGAAAGCTGTGTTTCATTTCCCATCTTTTGTTGCAGATAACTTTTCTAAGAAAGCAGGCCTTGTACTTTAAGAAGCAGAAATCTGGTCCAGACAGTCCCACAGTCTGAGAGACAGAAGCCGGGGGCGTGGTCTTGTGCCAAGTCTGGAGCTTTGATTGTCAGAATTGTGATTAAATTATATCAATCTCTTTTCCTGAAAACATGATGGTGCCAAGATGCTCTTTGACCGAATGTGCTCACATTATAGTTTCCCAGGGTGCACAGGACATCTTCAGGACCCATTGTATGTGTGGTCTGTCTATATGCTGGATATATAGAATTATTTTTTTCGGAGACAGTTATTTACAGGGGCGGGTTGCCAACTCGATGTCCAATTGTATATGAGCACTTCGAACCAGCGGTGTCTGGGTTCGAACCTGGTTGCCCCCTCAGGACCCATTACTGGCTTATAAATATTAACCCCCAAATACCTTAACCGAGTAATTAATAATATTCCATTTAGTGACCTCTTTAATTTCAGATGCATTTTCTTGAGTGTTAAAGAAGACCTATTATGCAAAAACACTTTTTAGTCACGTTTAGACATTACTCTGCATCTCCAGTGTGCGTGTACAAGCAAAAAAAATAAGATGCTGTTTGTCTTTTTCTACATAAATCAAATAAAAAAAAAAAACCCTATGTGACCTCATATAAGAAGAATTCCTCCCATCCTTCTTGCTCAGCTCTGCTGTTCTCGGGAGGTTTGTGGCTCAGCAGCAAATCACTTACATAAACACTATAACAGCGCATTTGGAGGTTGACATATTAAAAAAATGCAATATCATTGGGGTATTTCAGCTGGGGCATTAACACATTTGGGGAGCTCTGAGGACCCGTGGTAACTGTGATAAAGAAACAGTAAAATATCGGACCTTTAAAGCGTTTCTACAGAGGACCTGAGGGTGAGCCTGCATGCAAGCCTACTTGTTCACTGGGTTAAGTTTTAACTTTCGTGTGCTCAGGACAATTATCACATGACATTCATTTTAATAACAGGGTCTCGAGTGACCTGCAATTCCACAACACACCTCTAGAGGTTCACAAACGCCTGTAGTTCTAGCACAAACAATCTGTATACATGAAAAGACTGGCTGTTTAAAAAAAATACTATTAAACTTTTAAAGCTTTTAATATATATGGTTTACACAGTTTAAAAATAAATAATAATAATAATAATAAAAAATAATATCTTATTTTAGCCTATAATTTTAATTTGAACAAATTGCCTAGCATTCTCATTTTTTTTCACAATTCTTCAATAAATTGAAACTTCAAAATAAGCATTTAAAAAATGAGCACAGTGAACGTTTACAATAAACCCAGGAGAAGCTTTGTGGCGTAAACATCAGCCTTAGAAGGCTGTGTGAATGGAAGTGGATTCATTTCTGCGCATTCGGAAGCGTAAAGCTTTATCAGTTGATCTGTGTGTGAGATTCCCACTGTAAGATTTAGACTGCCGATAATGATCATGATTATGCAGTAGAAAACGCAGACCTGACTTTAGTGCCCTATTTTCTCTGCCCACACAGACACAGCGTGTTTCTCAGTCTGTGCACTCTGCAAAATCACATGCAACCCTGATGATGTAAGCGAAATTTTACAAAGCATTTATTCATTTTAATCTCGGTATTTGAGCTTTTTCTATGGATTTCTACGAAATATTTTAATGATGTGTATAATATGCGCTTTATACTGAATTTAATGCACATTTGTTGACTTTTCCTCTTACAGCCATCTTAGGAGCTTTTCTTTTACGTCTAACTGCTTTGCATGAAACTGTGTGCGTTCATGATTTAATTAAGAGTATTTATTAAGAGTATTAATTTGATTGTTTTCACATTGCGGCATGTGTGTCAGTGATTCACATTTTAGTGTCATGAACAGTACTCATCGAAACCCAGAACACCACAAGCACAAATGCAACATTACGCTATCAAGAGAACCTATTGATGCCTGCATGTGTGGAACCACAGACAGTGTGCATATATGTGTGTGTGTGTGTATGTGTGTGTGATGTGGTGAACTGTTGGCATCCTCACTGGAGTTTTTTTAACATTCATCTCTCACTTTGACTCGGCTCTGAGTATAGGAACAAAATCAGCAGTTCTTTGGCCTCGTTTGGCCTTGTGTGTGTGTGTGTGTGTGTGTGTGTACTTTTATGTGTGTGATATAAGTAGATATTAAATTAAATCCAAACACAAACCAAATATTTAGAACTCTGTGAGCTTATCATTTAGAAACACACAAAGAAGCGTGTCTGTAAATGAAACACAACATGTGGGAACATTGTTAAATCCCTGTCAGACGAATGAAAGTGTTGTGCGTGTGTTTGGCTACAGTGTGTGTGATGTAATGATCAGTAATGTTAAATAGGGGTATCTGGAGTAATAATGAATGTAAATCACGTAAATATATACCTTATATGAACATAACTGACAATGAACTTTTTGAACTGCAAACTGCGATGGGGAACCGTCAGACAGACGTTAGGTGGGTCAGAGTGGAGAGTTTTGTTTTTAATTTCCAGTGTCACAATGTGTGTTTAGTGTTATACGAGAGGTGTTTGAGTCAAACCTGGATTTTTGATTGTGCAGAATAACAGAACACAGTTACGGGGTAAAAATGTATCTCCGACTAAACTAATGCACTTATCCCGTGTCTCAATAGTGCTTGGATACCATCATGGTAGAAAGTTTTCTCAGTACACCGGAGACATTATTGAACGGCCTGCTTCATGTCTAACACGCTGGCGTCCCAGGAATTTCTTTAATGGCCCAAACATGTTGAAATTCAGTTCCTACAGACGGATGCATCTCTTGTGCAAGTTGATGAACAACTGCAGTGGGCAGGATTGCACCATTCAAATGTTTTACTGCGACTGCGAGTCTCATCACCGTACTGTGCCGAAGTCTTCTGTAAATCAGTATTAATCAGTTCAGTCCTGGTTTGACTTGAACACTCCTTGTATAGCAAAACACCTTAGATTAAAACATTGACAGAACACAAGGTTATTGACATTATAGTTTTCACATCATTGAGGTTGAGGACAGATGGACAAATGGACAGATGCTGTAGTTCTAATTCATCTCAGGCTCAGACCTCCTTTCCTCCTTGCTGTGTCCTGTCACTACAACCTGATTCTCTTGAATGGATTAAGAGGAGCAGCTACAAAGCAGGGGCAGGGGTAACTCAGTGGTTAAGGCAATTAACCACTACAAGTTCCCATAAGGCCCTCAACCCCCAACTGCTCAGATATATTGTAATGAGATAAAAAATTTCAAAAAGTCACCCTTGATAAGTGTGTCTGCCAAATACTGAAATGGAATAGAAAACAGTGAGGAAATATATGGAGGACTTTCCCCTACAATTCTGTTCATAGTGTGTGTTTTGTATAGGATATTATACGTACATGACCTGATTAAAATTGAAATATGAAATGGATGATTAATAGTCTCTTCTCTTTGCCCTTGCTTTTTATCACCATGAAAATGCTAGCACTCTGTCTGTGTAACTCACTTCTCTTTTAAACTGTTTAGTAAAGAACTGACTTCTAGCAAGGCAAGTAACGATAGATTAACCAATGATTAAAGTCATATATTAAGACAAACAATTCGTGTAACTAATGTCATACACACACAAGACGCGACCGGCACTAGGACCCGGAAGTAATGCGGTCGCGAACCAGGAAGTATAAAAGGAGTAAACAAACCACA
>JAOVVA010087640.1:0-12539 GCA_028565275.1 Leiocassis micropogon | reverse complement strand
GTCTTTTGTCTGAGTTGGATTCCAAAATCTATGGCCACGACAGCTTACAGATACGAGATTTTGTGTGTTTGTTACAAAACAGTGGCGGGGAGCATGCGGCGAATCGATTCCTCTTCCCTCGGATAGTAATGCCTGTGCATGTGCATCTGGATACCTTTAACTACAAACCCGTTCCGTCATATGCGTCCCCTTTCTGTCTCTAGTTTTGTCTCGTCTCGTCCCGTCGCTGGTCTCGTCCCGTCGCTGGTCTCGTCCCGTCGCTGGTCTCGTCCCGTCGCCGGTCTTGTTATGTCTGTGGTCCTATCTTGTCTGGTTTCAGCTCCATGCGTAGTTTGTTTGTGAGGTCTTAGCCTCATGGCCCGCTCTTAGCCTCATGTCTACTGTACGGCTAAAGAGCCTCTGTTACGTTTTGTACGGCTAAAGTTTTTGTTATAGTTTGAGTTTGTTTGTTTCTTTGTTTGTTTTGTTTCTTTATTGTTCATGTTTTATGTTATTGTGTTATGTTTAAAACAACCCTCTGCGCCTATGCCTGCCCTTTGTGCCCACGGCAACAACAGCCAGTACCACCCAATCGTGACATTTATTTAAATATATAAATAAACAAAATCAAAAATCAATAGTTAAGTAAACTGGATTTTCGTGATGTTAAAAGAAATCCAGAGAGAAAAAGCAGTAAAACACCCCAAAAATCTGTCTTCGTCTCTGGGACAATAGTTAAAGGTCATTCACAATGGGATAGAAAGAAATTTGGACAAATCCTTGCTGAGCATCTGGTGGATTCATCTGGAACCAAAGTGAAAGCACAACAGCTTTACCTTTCTTGCAGCTAAGAAGTTAAGAAATAATTTTCTGCAGAAAGCCCAAGCAGTTATTTCACTCCACTTAAAGCCGTTACGTATGGCATGACAATCTGTGGCAGAAATTGTTTTATGGAGTGATAAGCCCTAGTGTAAGGGGTTTTGGTTCATACAGTAAATGCACCAGTACATCAGAAAAAGAACTGGACAGATGATGAAACTCTGCGATGGGGGAAATGATTTCGGTCAATGCTCAATTTAAAGAAAGAGGAACAGATGTTGATTCATCATGCTGTACCCCTGGTAAAACAACTACTGTACTGTAGGTGGTTAAAAAGGAGCACGGGTTTAGCACAATAATGACTCCCAAAAGCAATTAAGATCTGGCGTAGAAGTCGGTTTGGAGATTAAACAACAGCAGAATTAAATCAGCCATTTCAGACCACTGACATAAACATAACAAATGCTTGATGAGCTCATTTGTAAAAGTAACAGCAGCCAAAGACAAATTAACTTCATGAAGTTTGGAATTGGTTTAATACTGACTATTATTATAAGGGCAAAAAAAAAAAAGTCTAAAAATTTGTCTAATGTGTTATATTGTGAGTATGATGCATTATATTGACTGCTTCACAGACACTGAACACTCGTAACAACTTAAAATGCTTAAAATAACAAGATCTATTACCACCCTATTACTCTGTTATTAAATAATATTGAGTAAAATACAGAATCCAATGCATTTTACATAAACTGAAGCCTGATATACATTAAAAATATATTGCCTTCAAAAATAATTGATTCGTAATCATTACGTGTTATATAGTGGAAATCGGGTTTATTCACTAAAGACTATTTAAATTCCGTCTTTATTAAAGGGCACCTATTATTCACTTGGGTCTCCAGTGAACTTGCACAAAAAAGTAAGCAAAAATACTTTCCTTTCTTTTTGCTCTTCACCTATGTTTAAACAGGCCAATTAGATTTCCCTCTAATGTGACATCATATAAGGGAAACTGAAATAACAGGTGCTTGAAGTGCAAAAAAAATGCCTTATCTGAGCGGTATTTCAGCTGTGGGACCTGTGTTATCTTGAAAGAAATAGTAAAATCTGCGACCTTTAAGAGCTGTATAAGCAACTAACATGACTGAGTGGCAGAAACTGCTATAATGCTTTACCATTAGTGAATATGTTGGCTGTACAGCATATGGCTATAAAAGAATAAATCAAATAGTGGTCCTTTTTAGTAGTATTACCCAGCATGTATCTATTTTAGAAGTCTTTTTTAGAAAAATTAGAAGCATATTCCCCTGTCCTATCTGCTTTAAATATATTTTGTCAGCAGTAGGGCTAAGACTTCTGCATGGTACAGTTTTTAAGTGCATTAGGACAAAATTCAAACTCTTTTGCAGTAAAGATTTTATATCCATATCTCCTTTCAAGAGCTAATAAAAGTACTGCTTTAAAGAAAAAAGCTTTGTCTTTTCTTGTCTTGTTAGCTCAAAAAAGAGGTGAAAAATAGTGAGAGAAAAAAAAAAACGTTGGCCCTTTTCACATATTCCGCTGCTTTATAGGAGAACAGTCTGTCTTTTCTGTCCTGCCCTACTGGAGACAGAAACAGAGACAGCTGAATGGAGCGAGCAGAAATCAGTGCCTTTTGGTTATTTAGTGCAGATGTAGAAAGCAGCTCCTCAGGCACTCTGTGCTGAAGGTCAGCGCATATAAACACATCTCTCCCAGATTGTCCATAAAAACACAGCAGGGCTGAGAGCGCGGGGAAAGCTTGAGGATTAAGGACGAGTGCGCGGTGGGTAAACGAGTATGAAGCTGCATAAGGAAGAGGGAGATTTGCGTTAAACAAGAAGAGAAAGCCAGACAGTTAAAGGAATACTGCATTGTTTTTTGCATCGTGTTTGCGTCCTGAAACTTGCACGGAAACCGCTTAAAGGAAATCTAACGGCAAAGTTACGCGAAACACGTAGAAGCTTTCATCATTCTTACAACCAAATGTATTTGTTAATGAATCAACTGCCCTTATAGTTCCAGTGTCCTTTGACTCAAGAGATTGTTCATTTCTCATTTTCTCCGTGCTGTTTTAAAATTCTCATCTATAGTATTTGCACGTACATCACAACTGCAATGTATAAAAAGTATAAATAAAAAAAAGTGCTTGGACTATTTCCGTCAAAAAGAGTGTGAGAAATGAAAAACGATACACATTGAAGGACCTAATCTCTCGCAGCTCTGCTGAAAAACAGCCAGCAGTGTTTCGGAGAAAGAATCCGTCTCCGCAGCAACCAAAGAATGAACCCAGACCCGTGATAAAGTTTCCCTGACATCTAGGCCACCGCATACTGTAGGTTTACCATATGAGCTTGTGTGTTTGTAGTGGTTGTTACTTAGGAATGCATTGTCACGCTTTTCCAAGAAGGCACCTTGGCTAGCTAACTAATGATCTAGAAAAGTGCAAAATGAAAGTGAGAAAGACCCCCACAACACAGCAACCACAGACCGGGCCACTGATGACCTTTCCTTGATATCTAGGCCACCGCATGTGTCTAGTGCATGCGCTTGTGTGTTTGTGTGCGTGGTTATGAGGTTCTCATCTGGCATGCCTTGTCACTGATTGGGTAAATGATGACGATGGAAAGACAGAGAGAGAGAGAACGAGAAAAAGAGAAAAGACAGAGACAGTGTGTGCCCTAGCCAGGAGCCTCTCATGGCTTCACCAGAGCAACTGCCATACTGAGTGAAATCATGCAGGCAACACAGACCTAAGGTCATGACAGGATCTTCATTCCTTTTTTAGTCTGTGGATGCTCTCTCTCTTTCTCTCTCTCTCTCTCTCTCTCTCCATACTTGAAACACCATATTTTAGCACATGCATATTACATCACACTTCTGAAAAGAGCAGCTTACATAATCACTGAAGTGCCATGTACCACATGCACAATTTTGGACCACCAAAAGGAAAAAAAAAAAAGAAAAGTTTTCAACCTAATGGGTGCCACCTTGAATCCTAATGCAATTTTAATAAAACTAAGAAAAGTATGGGTGTTTTTGATATTTTTTTTAATTATATCAGAATAGTGAATCTGGTTTCTATTCCAAAGTTGGAAAAAGGAACAAAAAGTTCTAATTATATCAATAAATATGCCGAAGATTTGAACAGATGGATTTTATTACTTTTTTCAATACGTTCCACAGCCTCAACAGGTCAACTGACTTTTTTTTTTTTTTTGCACCCTCAGAGTATTCCCAGGATGCAAAAAGTTTGTGCACCCTTATCATTCTTAACTCCTTATAGAAGAGAAGGGTCTGGTGTTGCCTGTGTGTGAAGCCTGGGCAAAGTTGCACAATCAGGGCATTGTGTTAGCTTTTCCCCCTGCTTCATGGAACCCAATGAAATATTCAACAGAGCTCGCTCATGGGATTTACAGTTAGAGCAAAAAAAAAAAAACAATAGCTGTTGTTGTAATAGTTTCTATGATAGTTCTTTCTGCTCAGATGGTCAGAGCTGATAAACGGGATAAAATAATAATAATAATAATAATAATAGTAATAATAACAATATAATAATAATAGTAATAATAATAATAACGATAATAAAACACTACATTCGTGGTTAGGACTTTTCTGCTTAATTTACGTGCTTTAAGTCCCCTACATATGAACATTTCAGTTACAAACGTATAATGATACGAATATGCGTTTGCGCATGTTCAATCTCGGAAGTTAGATCACATGTCCGGCATACAGTACATGTCCTGGGTGCATCCCAGGATGTCCGAAAGCAGCGCCAATGAAGCTGGTACTGCTAAGAAGCGGCAAGCAATAACAATGGAGACAAAAGTAAAAATAATTGGATTGGAATGGAGCGAGGTGAGAAGATGGCAGACATTGCTTGTTCTTTGAACATGAATCGTTTAATCATCGGCACAATTCTAAAGAACAAGGACAAGATCATGCACCATGCTAGTTTTATACTGCGTATAGTCAATTGTGTTCGTATCCTAGTACCTAGACAGTGTTTGTTGGACTTACGAACAAATTAGACTTACGACCGAGCTCTCGGAACAGAACTCGTTCATATGTAATGTGCTAAAAAAAATATAGTATTTAATATAAACAGTAACATAAAAACAGTGAATCGAATTACCAGAAGAGAACACTACTCCTTCCAAAAACAGCACAAACAGCTTGGCAGAATCGATGACCTTTCATTAAAGAAGGATCTGTTCTTGACTGTCTACTCTAAAATTATGAATTTAACCATCTGTTCCCTTCACCTTCATGTGTCTCATTCGCTTCCGTGCCATCGTTCTTCTGGAAAGCAAAACAGCTAATTAATTCTAAAAATAAGGACAACTCCTACTCAGTCGGACACGGCCGTGGAAATGTGTGGTGTTTCCTGTTTTGTTGATCATAAAAATAGAAAATTCTGCAAATAAAAAGACGTAATTGATCGTCACATAAATTACATACTATTTAGCGTATAATCTACTTCCACACAACAGGGTTCTCCAACTAAATGCAGATAAAGAATAAGAGTTTAAATATGTATCTAGTGAGCCCCTTAAGGATCTTTTTAGGTATATATTTTTTTCGATGTATTTTTTTCTTCCATGTCTCCATTTGGGCTTTGTGCGTACCACATTCCTTACATTGTGGCTGTACACTATGAGGGAATTAATGGGGAAAAAATACACCAAATTGTTTATAATTGCAAATAATTCAAGGCAAGAAACCAAATCTTCCTGAGAGCATGTGTATTACCTGTTATCCCCAACTAACCTCTCTTATTCCCTCTCTTGTTTTTTTATAAAACAACAAAAAAAAGAAACAGGTGGAAAACGTAAAGGTTGAAAGGTTAAATGTTTTACAGCACTGACGCTGGAGACTCCTTCCAAGCATGCAAAGTGAATTTCTAAAGTCAATATTTTACCTGTACAGTGCTGTGCAAAGTTTTGCGTCACTCATTATTTTATTTCTATTAAGTTTAATCAAATTCTGTACATTAAAATAATGTTTTATTCTGACAAGATGCAAGATCCAACTTTAAAAATGGCTTATGTAACAAGCTCAGCAGCAACCTCATTTCCCCTCTCGTCTGTTCCAACCACTCAGCATTCAGAATGATTCATTCAACACTAAAACATTCCTCTGAAACTGGTCAGGCACAGGGACTGGACTGAAAATGAGAGCCAAAAATGTCTTTCAGGATGTCTGGAGAAGTAATTCTCAAGACTACATTAAAACGTCTGGCTCTTTGGAAATGAGGAAAAACGGAAGGGGTCATGACTTTTGCACAGCACATACTTTATGTACTGCATACTAAATAATTCAATTTGTTTAAGTTGAGCCATGCACGTTCCTGTAAAAGTCTTTATTATAGAAATTATACCCATATTAACCTTGCAGGTGAAACTACTTTCACCACAGCTGAGAAAAAAAACTTATCAACAGCTTTTGACAAATAATATTTTGTACAATGTATAATTCATATTAACATAATATCTTTTCTTCCTTGTTAACTTTTTATTAGGTTCAACATTTAAAAATATTAAATATAATGCACTTTTCAATCCCAGACTGTATAAGATGAATGCATTACAATGTACATTGTGTATTGTTTTTCATGTGGTGAATATACAATATTGAGAATGAATATATACAGCCTTTATCATCTGTGTGATTACTTTGGCAGTCTTGCTATCCCAAACCTTTCCTTTGGAACAAATACAGCTATTTTTTTTTAAATTCAATCATGCGATTTGTTAGCTATTTAGATAGACTGTGGTGTCATTTATCTTACGATACAGTGTTCGGATAGAACTGGATCAGTTGGTATATAAACGATCCATTCAATGGGTTGTATTCAGAGCTGACGACTTAAAATAGCCTTAGTCAAACAGATGACTACAGATACCTGAGAAAAGCAATCTGTACTGAGGTGTGTGCTAAATAGGAGCTTATCTCAATTGTCTAGGCAACCCATTCGGAAATAATCCTGTGTATTGCTTCTGCCTTTGTAGTTGCCAGGTTTCTCCTAAACAAGACTCTCTCTCAGCTCTACTTTGAACTGATAATCAAGGGTTAGGAATGTAAATATGGTTAATAATACACTCCCTGGCCCCAAAAAAAAGTCGCACACTCCAAGATTTCATTCGATCACCTTTAGCTTTGGCTACAGCACAAAATGTGGTTGTGTGAAAATGATCCTCATCCTCCCAGAACCACTCCTTCAGGATTAGAGTCCTGAAATATGTCTTTCTACCATGAAAAAAAAAAATATATTGATGTGATAACCTGGTCATTCAGTACATTCAGGTCGTCAGATGATTTCATTGTATTGCCACATAACGTCGCTGAGCCTAGACCTGCCCGAATGAAGCAACCCCAGATCATAACCCTCCCTCTAGAGTATTATACAGTGGTCACTATGCATGATGGGTGGATCGCTTCATGCGCTTCCCATCTTACCATGACACGCCCATCACTCTGGAATGGGGCGATTTGGATTCATCAGACCACATGACCTTTTTCCATTGCTCGAAAGACCAATGTTATACTCCCTAGCAAATTCAAGTCTTTTTTTTTCTGATAAGTCTCCCTAACCAGTGGTTTACTCATGGCCAGTTGAGTTCACTTATAGTTCAGCACAATCCGTTCAGGTTTTCATAATCGGTTGGAGGAATTTTATCCGTTCCATTATTTTCAAAACTTTTTTGACCAGGCAGTGTAATTATGCCCAGTAATTTTTAATATCTGAATCGTTGCTATCCTTGCAAAAGTCTGTGTTTTAAATGGGGTAGAAATTAAGGACTAAATAGGTGGACTATATATTATGGGTGAAAAATGTACCCGCACAAGAACACTGTAGTCTCACTGTATTGATAATCTGGTTTGTGTATCCTCTTCTGATGATGTATTTTACAGGTAAAAGCACATTGTGATGAATCACTGCCACTTTAATGTGAAGTGCCCTGACAGCAAAAGATAGCGGACAGCATTGCCTAATCGTGGGATTTCCTAATAGTTGAATAATATGCTACCATAATGCATGCTGAGTATTTAAGTGGTGTGGTACTGATGGATGAAATCACAACAACACACAAGTGTGCATTTAAATAAAATGCTGGGGCTACTATGACACATTCAACTCCAGTTGTTGGTTTTAGGAGGACCTTCCTGGGTCGAGCTCCGTAGAGTGGCAAGTGAGTGGTGCGGAGGGATCAGAGGAGAATTTTGTCATCAACATGGGGTGTCAGGGGCCTCTGACTCTTTGAGTAAAGGCTAATCCTAGTGGGAGGCTGAGGAGGTTAGAGTGGTTGTGTGAGAGAGAGATAGAGAGAGAGAGAGAGAGAGAGAGAGGGAGAGAGAGGGAGAGAGAGGGAGAGAGAGGTCAAAGGCAAAAATATGTAAGAGTAAATAAGCTATAAAATGAAATGAGACAAGGAGGACGGAAGGCAGGTTAGTGAGGGTGTGAGGGTCACACATACGTGATTGCACGCACGCACGCACAGAGAGGAAGATCCAAATATTGAAACACTCAGAGCCAGTGCATTGTAAAGTGCATTGTAAAGAAAGGCAAAAATAAAAAGCCCACACTAAAGGCTTACTGTAAAAGCAAAGGTTTACAGCTGTAAAACATATCTATATAAATAAAAGAAAGGTTTTGTCTGTACATCAGTCAGAACTTGCTCTTTCAATGATATCATTGTGTTTCATATATCGGAGGACCCAAAACAAGTCTCAAAAAATGTTCTGTCTGTATGTCTGTCCAGCCAGATTTTGTCACTGGATCACACAAAACTGTCTGGACAGGATTTAATGGAACTTTGGCAGCACTTTGGTACTTGCGTGAAATTAAACCTGCGCCATAAATGAAATCAAAATGTTGGGTAGAATTGAAGTTATGAGCAGTTTTGTGCCAGATTACAAACAAGAAATTTGGACAGTGTACTGAGCATGTCAAACTGGTCTTAAATCGACCGCTGGACAGAATTTATTGAAAGTTTTGCAGCACTTAGATATCTACCTGAAGTTTAACGAAAATAAGTAAAATCAAAATGTTACTGTAAGTAAAACCGATGATATGAACAGTTATGTGCCGGATTTAATAATCAATGTAATCAATGTAAACAAACACAGACACCAATAAATATTAATTAGAAATACAGTTAACCTGAACATAGTCACTCAAGGCTTTGGGTTACTGATCGGATGGTCGGGGGTTCAAGCCCCAGTAAAACTGCCAAAGTTGAGCCCTTAACCCTTTCTCCTCCAAGGGTACTGTATCCTGGCTGACCCTGCGCTCTGTCCACATCCTCCTAACATGTGGGGTATGTGAAAAAATTCATTTCACTCCACTGTAAGGTACATTTGACAAATAATTTTATATAAATTTTAATCTTTAATCATAATCTTAATCAACCATGGCAGTTCATCAGGTCTGGGAACAACTGAGACAACATGGACAATATTACAAATTTGCCTTAAAGTCCAGAATTCTGAGTGTTGCATATTCAGGTTTTTTAGCAGTTCTTTTTAACTTTGCATTAAAATTCTCTAATTCTTTCATAAAGAGAAAAAAAATCTGGTTTATTAAATAGCTATAACGTATCGTGTTAAGTTCTAAATTACTATACATGACACTACGCCATCAGTGCAGGAGTTAACAGTGAACTCATCCTGCAAATATTTCTGCAATTAATAACCTGTTTGTCTGCAAAATTGGGATTGCATAAGAAAAATGATTAACTGCAGATTCTACGCATTAGGCTGTTCAGATTATATAAATGTTTTATACATGATAATACTCACTTTTTAATATAGTAGGCATGAGATCCTTTTAATAACTGATTTTATTTTCAGTTGTACTATAATGCAAGGAACGTGGCCTTTTTTCTTCCTCAATTAGACAGAATAAAAGTGCAAATATCTGAGAACAAAACTACAATTGCACAAAAGCAATTCATATCTGATTGACATGCTTAATTGGAAATAAGCATTTGGTTATGGACTTGTGTAACTGAGTCAGGATCAGAAGTATGTTCATTTTTTTTAAGTCAGGATATTACCTGAATGAAATACACATGAGCAGATGAACAAACCAGGAACACGTTTTTTCTTGCCACATCACAGAAGCAATTTTGTAGGGTTTCTTGCTAAATAATGGAGACGGTGAGCTTCATGCGCTGTAATCTCTGTAATATCAGGAAGACAAATGAAATCACCCTACCTGTTGTGTCATCTGTAGTATAACAGTCACATAAAATCCAGACTGAGTCAAAATCCAAAGAAGCTCACTATCAGGTAAGTAAGCGTTGTATTGTTAGCTTGTCGATATCTTATCAAAACCACACATAATACACATAATGGTATCTTTACAATTTTCAAGTTTGCACAGTAAGGGGCAGATTACGCCTATTTAAACACATTGCATACAACCATGTAATAAATGTCCCACTTTAAGCAAAATATTGCGTGTGAATTCATACATCCATGGTAGCTGTCGATATTTTACTGGTGAAGGTCATGAGTTCAAATCCAAGCATCACCAAGCTCCCTTGAGTAAATCCCTTCACCTGCTTGGTCTAATCCTGTCTTAATTGCAAGTTGCTATGGACAAAACCATCAGCCAAATATGCTATTTATATAAATACATACTATTAATATTTATCCTTAAGATTTACCTCAAATAGAATCAAAACCAGTTTAAATTAATATTACATTCTTCAAAAGCAAGCTTTTGTAATTTGTCTCATATATACGCTATATGTCAAATATATAAACTAGAAACCTTCAACCTTTGTAATAATGCATATATATGAATAGGGAAACGCTAAAAATCTATTTTTATTCACCAAGAAAAGTTGTGTTTGCTAAGTAGCTAGGAGGTGAAAATTCTGTCAATATGGATCGCTGCATCGATTTAAAAGGCAATGACCGAAAAGAATCAAGACAACCATTCCAAACTGATTATTAGCAAAGAATTAGAATGAGTAACACAATTATAAGCTATTATAACTAGTAAACTATTGATTCTGAATTATGCATTAGTAAAGACAAACAACAGACAATACTATATAATGCACATTTTAAAGATGCTTTCGGCTTATATTTAAAAACATGCAATCATTTTTTCACAGCTGAATGTATAAACGATGATTAACATATTTTAGTTCTATTAATTAGCATGACATTAGCATGATCATTACTCAAACTTGTGCATGTGAACTGATTTACTTTATAAATCAAGGGTGTGAATCGTAACCTTATGAACCAAACTTGTGAATCATTGCCTAATAAAACCAACTTGTGAATCGTTGCCTTATGACTTGAACTTGTGAACTGCAACCCTATGAAAGTATCATGTGGATCATTACATTGTAAATCAAACTTTTGAATTGTTGCCTAATAAATCAAACTTTCTAAATTGCGGCCTAATACATCAAACCTGGGAATCTTGGCCTTATGAGTCAAACTTGTCAACTGCTATGTCGATCGTGTGCATCCTTACCTTATAAATCAAACTTGTGCATGTGAACTGATTTACTTTATAAATCAAGGGTGTGAATCGTAACCTTATGAACCAAACTTGTGAATCGTTGCCTAATAAAACGAACTTGTGAATCGTTGCCTTATGACTTGAACTTGTCAACTGCTACCCTATGAATGCATCATGTACAGTAGATCATTACATTGTAAATCAAACTTTTGAATTGTTGCCTAATAAATCAAACTTGTGAATTGCAGCTTAATGTATCGAACCTGGGAATCTTGGCCTTATGAGTCAAACCTGTCAACTGCTACCTCGATCGTGTGGATCCTTACCCTATAAATCAAACTTGTGCATGTGAACTCTTACTTTATAAATCGCGCATGAGGATCCTTACCTTATGAATCGGGCATTTGAACGAGCGTGTGGATCATAACCTTATGAACCAAACTTGCGCTGTTAGTTTATAAATTGAGCGTGAGGATCCTTACCTTATAAATCTAAAGATCTAGATTAAGGATCTGGAATTAAACTTGTGCGTGTGAACTAATACTTTATAAATCGAGCGTGTGGATCGTTACCTTATGAATCACACTCGGGAATCGTGGCTTTATACATCAAACTTGTGATTCACAAACTGGTGAATGGAACTTGGGAATCGCTGCCTTATAAATCGCATCGTAGCAGATTCTGTTGATCGAAGATCGAAGCCTTGATGACAAGACTCCTAACATGCAGTGAAAAAAAATCATTTCATTCCGCTGTAAGGTACATTTGACAAATAATTTTTTATTCATTTTTAATCTTAATCAATCATGGCAGGTCATCAGGTCTGGGAACAATTGAGACAACATGGTCAATATTACAAATTTGCCTTAAAGTCCAGAATTCTGAATGTTGCATATTCAGGTTTTTTTTTAGCAATTCTTTTTTAACTTTGCATTAAAATTCTCAAATTCTTTCATAAAGAGGAAAAAAATCTGTTTTTTTTTTTTTAAATAGCTATAACGTATTATTTAGTTCTGAATTACTACACATGACACTACGCCATCAGTGCAGGAGTTCGGTATCACATCGTAGCAGATTCTGTGCTGTCGTTAAAGATCAAAGCCTTAATGACACAGACTTCGAATGAACACCTATGAAGAATACTACCATACTCATCAGTAATACTACCATAATCATCAGTAATACTACCATACTCATCAGTAATACTACCATACTCATCAGTAATACT
>JAOVVA010087599.1:0-12541 GCA_028565275.1 Leiocassis micropogon | reverse complement strand
AAAAACACCACCGCCAATAACAAAAACACCACCGCCAACAACAAAAACACCACTGCCAACACCAAAAACACCACCATCAATAACAAAAACACCACTGCCAACACCAAAAACACCACCATCAATAACAAAAACACCACTGCCAACAACAAAAACACCACCGCCAACAACAAAAACACCACCACCAATAACAAAAACACCAACGCCAACAACAAAAACACCACCATCAATAACAAAAACACCACCGTTAACAACAAAAACACCACCGCCAATAACAAAAACACCACCGCCAACAGCAAAAACACCACTGCAAATAACAAAAACACCACTGCCAATAACAAAAACACCACTGCCAATTACAATAACACCACCAACAACAACAAAACCACCACGGTCAACACCACCGGCAACAAAAACACAACTAACATAATAAAATGTATCACTATCAATAAAAACAGCATCAACACAAACAATAAGAAAACCTCCAACACCACAACTAACAAAGACACCAAAATCAACAACCTAAACATTATCACATTAGTAAAACAATAGAATAAACACCAACTACAACATTAACAAGTTACCACCAAGTAAAACGCCACCAATAAAAACATTAATAACAGTATCATATGAAACAGCACCATCAATACCATTAACACTCCCACCATCATCAACACCAGGTTTATATACTGTAGCACTTTTCCTCATCTCCCACAGAGACACGCCTAAACTACTGTATTCCTTTGTTTCTTTCTCTCGTCATTTCTTTCTTAGCCTGCATGGTGACAGTAACCGTGTGTGGGCGGGGCTCAGGGTTTGGGTGAATTGCTGACATTATTAGGGTTACAGTAGTTCTAATAAATAATGCACATAAAACCAAATAATGAAAATAAAGTCACAGGCCAAGACGGAGAGACGGAGAGAGACAGAGAGACGGAGAGAGACAAAAGGTAAGAGAGAGTGTGAACGCAGAGATGACGGATTGTAGCGTCAAGACCTTGTGGTTTTGGATCACACTCTTTATTGCTGCTGTAATTTTTAGATTAAAGGTCAATGCTGTGGTCGTAATTAATCTAATTACTGTAAGTGGATTGTTATAGCTGTAGATTACAATCACGCATTACATAATAAAGCTCTCTCTCTCTCTCTCTCTCTCTCTCTCTGTCTCTCTGTTTCAGTATCAGTATTGGAAAAATTGCCATCTGTAACATTAATTTTGTGTTTTGATCAGGTGAGGATGCAAAAAAATGGAAACTAAAACGGGAAAAATATGAGAGACTGTTACTATGACAACACTTACTGCAAAGACTACAGTTACTACGACAACAACAGTTACTACAAGGACAAAATGTACTACAATTTCAGTTACTATACCAACAGTTACTATGGCGACAACAGTTGGGACAAAAGACAAAAAAGACAAAGACAACTGAATCAGAAACTGTAAATAGACGTTTCAAACCAAACATGATGCAGATAAAAAAATCACCTGACTGACGCGTGACGCCGTGCACACTGGGAGCCGAAGTCTGGAGCAAATGTCAACATAAACACTTCAAAACACAAAAGTCAAAAGTAACGCAAATGCAGGAACAGACACAGGGGGAGAACGGGACAGAAGCCAGGGACGAATGAACAAATTAACAATTAACAAACACGTGCGCATGTGAGTAACAAGAAATGAAAAGAAAAAATGATTTGTCAGCAAAAAAGGAATAAAAATGCTTGTGAAAAAAGAAGAGAATACAAAGAGAAAGGAAAACCGTTGGGCGTGTGATGTTTTGTCAGTGTCTGTTGATTTTCAGAAGCATGTTTTTTTTTTTTCTCTGTCTTTTAGGGTCAAGAGAGAGAAACAGCTCTTACACATCTCTCTGCAGATTCACAACATGATCCATTTCTATTTCTAGATATGAGCTCATATTCAGGAGAGAGAGAGAGAGACGTGATGTGAACGATATTCTGTAGAACTTTCTGAACAATGAGATTTATAATGAAGTTAATCAGAGACCATTTTTATCTGCACACTATAACCACATTTCAGTTTCATCCTTCCCCTGATCTGTTTGTTTTGTGCATTATTTGTCGTTATGAATCCAACATTACGTTTAACTGCATGAACGAGGAGATTAGCGACGGTGGATTAATAAGCATCTGAATGTCTCCTCTCGTCTGACGCCGCTGCGTGATGAACGGAAGAGGAATGCACTCGTCCTCAGGAAGGCTTTTAAACAACATTCTCAATTATTCATTACGAGTCAGTGCTTTTGATGACACACACACACACACACACACATTCATTATTTGATTTTAATAAGTGCGCGTGATCACTTATACGATTTATAATAATGCAGGAATTTAATATCCTATCACTGTTTGAACAGCGGTTCATTGTTCTGATTGGTCAGGATGTGCTGATTAACTCTTCATGACAGGTTTATGTTAATGCGCTCTTTTTAATATGTTGACGTTTCCATAGCAACAGCTGATTCACCACACATAAACAAGCTGAAACCTTTGTAATGTGGTGAAGTTCTCTATAAGGAGGGATGTGTTTGTGTACCGTTAGAGGAAGGAGTCTCCGGTGTCAGCACTGACTAACAGTCAGCAGTAAAGCTGTAACTTTAGGTTTTCAGACATTCTCAGGATACATGTTCTTATTCTTCTTTACGATTTCTCTGGAACATGGAATTTTATTTCATTTTATCCTCTAAACTTTTTCTTATTTCCTCTGATGCCTAGTAGCATATCGGGTGATATAATCTCTTCATCATTTCCGGTCACCCGCTGCATCTTTGAGTTTCTCCCCACGCACAGATCCTCGATGAAGGTGCGTCTCCATGTGGGACGAGGGTGTCCTGGGTGACGTTTTCCTTCTGGCGGTTTCCATTTCATAGCCACTTTGGGGATCCAGTGGCCCTTTGGAGCCCCTCTTGATTGCAGATGTGGTCCAAAATACAGAAGCTTCAGTACCTGTCAAAGACATTGCTGCTGGACCACATTTGTAGATGATGGTCGCTGATGACCAGGTGCTTCGCATCTTCTGAAAACAGCTGCTGCTTTTTCATCGCTGGTGGACACTGGTGATGATTTCAAAGAAGTCTGATTCTGTCTTGACTTGGCAGCTCTAGCACTGGTATAGGTTCTTGAGGATTGTAATAAAAGCTGATGGTACGCCCTAAGAACACAGGATCCACCAGAGTAACTCTCGATAAATGCTGAAGTTTTGGTCGGTGGTTGCAAGTATTCGAGGGATCGTTCTATGATGTTCCAGAGGTTGAAGATTTGTTCACTGCATGATCTTCCAGCACCAAATCCGGCTTATTCCTCCCTCAGGTGCTGGTTGAGGGATTGTTGCAGTAGCAGAAGGTCTTCCCAGGCACTGAGAGGAAGCTGATGCCAGACCAGTTGGTACATTCGGAAATGTTGCCTTTCTTTGAGATCTTGACTGTAGCACCTCCTCGCCAGTCTTCTATGCCTTCTTCATTTCGCCAGCACCTTTTGAAGAGCATTGATGAGTTTTTCATCACCTACAGTCTGACTGCCATATTTCAAGATCTCAGTGGATATCTTGTCTAGTCAGACCGCCTTGTTGTTTTTAAGGCTCTAAATTGCAACTTTCACTTCTTCAATGGTAATTTTGTCAGTTTTTACCCGAAGGTCTTTCTGGTCTTCATCAGTGTCGAAATTGTAAGTGATCAATCCATTCCTTTTTCTGCTCTTCTTGGGTGATCAGGAGCTTTCCGTTCTTGTCCCTGATCAGGATATTGGAGTTGTTATGTATGCCTATGAGATGAATAACGCACTATGGGACATGTTATTTTTGTTATTTTGTTTTGCTGTTTCTCGTAACAAAACATAACAAAAACAAAAACACAATTTCAATTCCGAATAGAATGTCTAGGTCCTTATAAAACAATTACAATTTATTCAAAGCTTGTTTCTGATTGGCAACATCACTTAGTGTTTACAGTATATGTCTTTGTGTTATCATTTTTACTGAAACATACTGTATACTGACACATTTTTACTGTATACATTAAATATTTTCATTATTAGTACTGTAGTAAGATTATTTTGCTGCTGTGCTTCTGTTGATATTCAATATAAAAAGAAAGCGTAGGTCCTTGTGTGAGTTTCGTATTGGCCATGAGGAGCTGTAGCCATCACAAGCACGTCATGTTCCTTCATCTTTCAAGCACCTACTCTTTCCATTTGGTGTAAATGTCATTATGTTCTCTCTTTTGATCTTGCATTTTCACATTGTTATTCTGTTGTGTTTTGCAATGTAGGTGCACTATAGCTCACTTTTTGTTTCATTTTATTCTTCAAGAAATGGTTACCCATGCAGGACATGCTGGTTACTGACTTTTTAATTTACCTAGTGATTATTTATTTATTTATTTATTTATTTATGTTTTTCATCCCTGAGATATCACCACCAAGAAGCATATATACATAAGAGCTGAATAATTTCAACAAAGCAGGCTACAGCCTGTAGCTCACAGTTTTAAGGGGCATCAAACAGGACAAAACAGGACTTGTAGCTCTGAGAGTAAAAACTCCCTTTATTTCTCTACAGTATATAATCCTCCGCTACACTAATGCTCTTATCCCAGTGTTTCACAAGTGCTTGGACACCATCGGAAGAAGAATAGAAAGTTTTTCTCAGTACATTGGAGCCATGATCAGACTGGCTGCTTCACGTCTGAAATCCCGGGCCCCTAGGAACTCCTTTAATGGCCCAATCATGTGGAAATGTCTTGGAGCGAGGTCAGGACTGTACGGGGGACAGGGCAATAACTCCCAGATGAGTTCCTGTAATGTGCAAGTGGTGTTTGTGAATGGGTGTGTGTACAGTTCCCACAGACAGATGCGGCTCTTCCTTCTGCAAGTTGGTGACGTCAATTTTCAAGGATCAGGCGTTCCACTCACTGTTCATGTTCATGGGAACGACTGCGGTGGGCTCCGAGCCACCTCAGCTGGGATTGTCATTTATCATGAGCTTCTTTAATAATGTTTGCACCGGTCAAATGTTTGCCTGCGGCTGAGAGTCTCATCACCGTACTGTGCTTGAAGTCTTCTGTAAATGTCAAATGTCAAGTCCCGGTTTGACTTGAACATCCTTTTTATAAGAAAAACCATGAAGTTTAACATGGTAAAGAGCTTCTTCTTAAATGGTAGATGGAGTGATTGAGGAATGAGCTGGGATGACGGGTTCTAGAATGAAGATAGACACGTGAAAGTATATTTTGTTGTTGCATATACGCTCCACCTCTTCAAGAAAGAAAGTTTATCACAAAAAAAAGTAAAAATCAAATGTTTCTCAAATACAAATTGCAATGAAGTTCTGTAAATTAATTAAATTGTTTTGATTTAGAAATTTAGAAGAAGGCAGGTGATAAGTACGAGCTTGTTAAGGATAAAACGTCCAGGTGTAACGCATGCAGCTTTAATTAATAAGTGAATTCATGAGAGTCGCATTAAAGTGCTGCTTCGAGGAACACAAAGCTCGAGTTTGTTCTCCATTTCCTTTTCCTTGCTTCCGTTCTCCACTTCCTCAAAGGGAGGAGAAAAGAAACGAGGAAGAAAAGCATGAGGGTGGAATTATCGCAATGTGAAGCAGCCACGTTTCCTAAATCACTGTGGTTATTCCGTTAACCCCGCCCACATTTCACCAGCCCACCCACTTTATGCATTTCAGAGTGTATTGAGGTTTAAATAGTGTTTGACCCCCGATGTCTAACCCTTTGATCTCTCGACACCGACGTACCCAGAGTGAAAACATCTCTTTGTTTATTTATTGAATAGTTTTGCTGGGATTTGATGTGAGATTGCAGTCCTGAGCTCTAGAGCTGTGGAAAAGCTCAGGTAAACCAATTTTAAGCAGAAAATTGCCAATCTGCTGCTCGACACTGTAGAAGTTGATGGATGCCGTCTGGCTCGAAACAGAGGCTGCGTTTATTTCACAGAAAACGTTCGTTCGTTCGTTATTTGTCAGCTCGTGTAGGAATAAAATGTAAAGCAGCGCGGCAGTGAATTTAAATCGACTCAAACTGCAGCGTCATAAACTTTCCTGCTTAGCTCCCAGCCGAGTAATTCAGCTCGCAGTCGCATCGCTTCATATGGATCATAAATCATCTTTATGCCCGCAGACAGGTTTCCTCTCGTGCTGGTTAAAATCTGACGCAGGAACACCGCGGACACGAAGAGCCGCGGCTGGTCGTTAAGACGTCGCAGGATCGGACGCTAATATTATTATGGATTAAATAATACACAATCTGTACTGAAATGTTATTCATGTGAATGTGTGTAGAAATTATTGTTAAAAATAGAGAGAGAGAGAGTGTAGTAGAGCGATTTCGATTATAAAAGACCCATTAAAATTTCATCAGTCCAAAGCAATCAGAGGGAGAGAGAGAGAGAGAGAGAGAGAGAGGTGTGGCGTGGGGGAGGGGCTCAGCAAGCATCTCTCTATCCATCCATCTCTCTCTCTCTCTCTCTCCCTCTCTCTCTTACACACATATCCTTTTCTTCTAGCTTTATGAGGACCTACTGTACACCTATCACATTCTAACCTCAGTAACTAGAAGGAAATTTTAATCACTTTATGAATTATTATTATTATTATTATTATTATTATTTCAATTAATTCAATTATAACACTCATTTATAATGACATTTGGTCCTTTATGGTCCTCCAAAAACCCTACATGTAACCACACACACATTCTCTCTCTCACACACACACACACACACACACACACACACACACGCACGCACGCACACACACACACACACACACACACGCTGTTGTTCTTTTGTTTCATCTCTGCCACTATGGGGGAATGTTGGAATAATGGCTGCTTGACTGGAAACACCTGCTGTAGCTCTACACACACACACACACACACACACACACACAGTAAACCTAAATACTAGCTCCCATTATGAGCAGATCAGATCTTTAACACACCGTTACACATTTGTCAGCCTTCAGCTATTACTGTTTTATTTTATTTAAAGGCTTTAGATTTAGCTTTAAACTAGATAAAAAAAAATTTCTATTATAGATATTGTACAGTATCTTATACTGCATAACGCATGCTTCTTTCTGACACTGCAAAGTTTTATTTGAATATCAAACCTACTATTTTACACTGTGTCTAACACATGATTTAACACATGATTTAAAGATGATTTTGATCTTTAATGAGATAATAGTAATATATTTTTTTTAAATACAAAGCAAATAAAGCATGTTAAGTTCTATAGAGCTATTTTTACACTCGTCTGACTGTACAGTTATTACTAAAGCTGAACTGCAGCACTGATTTATAGTTTAATCACCTTACACTTCCTGCACGATCTAAAATTACATCACTGATAGATGAGGCTAAATGTGGAGAACTACACCTTAATCATGTGGAGGGGACGAGAAGGTCGGAGAGGTGTGTGATGAATGGAACTCAATCAGATGGCCTTTACATACAGGGGCTCTCATGTCACTAATGATTTATGCAGGTCTTAAGCTGTAATCTCAGATATAGGGCTGGAGAAGTGAAGTGTGGTGTAGGGGTGAATAGGGTGTGGTATGGAAATGAATAGGGTGTGGTGTAGGAGTGAAGGGTGTGGTTTAGGGGTGAAGGGTGTGGTTTAGGGGTGAAGGGTGTGGTGTAGGGGTGAAGGGTGTGGTGTACGAGTGAATAGGGTGTGGTGTATGAGTAAAGGGTGTGGTGTAGGGGTGAAGGGTGTGGTTTAGGGATGAAGGGTGTGGTGTAGGTGTGAAGGGTGTGGTGTAGGAGTGAATAGGATGTGGTGTAGGAGTAAAGGGTGTGGTGTAGGAGTGAAGGGTGTGGTGTAGGGTGTGGTGTAGGGGTGAAGGGTGTGGTTTAGGGGTGAAGGGTGAGGTGTAGGAGTGAATAGGGTGTGGTGTAGGAGTAATGGGTGTGGTGTAGGGATGAAGGGTGTGGTGTAGGGATGAAGGGTGTGGTGTAGGGGTAAAGGGTGTGGTGTAGGAGTAAAGGGTGTGGTGTAGGGGTAAAGGGTGTGGTGTAGGGGTGAAGGGTGTGATGTAGGAGTAAAGGGTGTGGTGTAGGGGTGAATGGGGTGTGGTGTAGGAGTGAATGGGGTGTGGTGTAGGGGTGAATGGGGTGTGGTGTAGGGGTGAATAGGGTATGGAGTGAATTGTTTGTTATAAGAGATGGAAGGTACAGGTTCTGCCTCGGTACAGTTATCTCCATGCAGCGTCAGGTCTCTGGCACATCATTAGTCGAGGTGTTAGTGGCGAGCAGCAGGAGTGTGTGATCCCTGAGTCTGAGGCTGTGTCAGGCCCTGGACGTGAGAAATGTAATATTCAGAGGAGTATTTATGTAGTGTGGCTTGTGAACCTACCAACTATATCCTATGAGCTTGTGGATACTGTGCATGTAACCCTGTGTGTGTTAGGAGTGTTGCTGTAGAATATATTAATTATTAATTATTAATTATATTAGTGACTCACAGTTTAAGCACCCTATAGCACCAGCAAAAGATAATCTCTGGCGCCGCCCTACAGCCTAAATAATCACAAGCTTAATAACCACATGGAAGTGAGTGTTTAATGTTCCCGAACTGAACGACTCAAAAGTCTGGCCACGCTTCCATGCAGGGTCGAGGCCAGGATGTGGGGCAATAGGGTTTCAGGAGGGCGATAGGAGCTTACAATATCAATGAATCCCACAATTTTCAATCAAGACATGTTAGACTTAATATTACTAAATTAATACACAAGATGGCTTCCCACAATACACACACAACCGTACACTCTCTTGTCGTACAGCACTGCAGGGTAGCACTGCTGCTCAACAAGTCACATCATATGGCTTTATTTTAGTGCCCCTTTACAAAGCAAAAAAAAAACAGAAAAAGTTTTATGCATGAACAGAAATTGTTTTTGCTCACTCAGACTCTCTCCTTCCATACAGATCTCAGGTGAGCTCACAGCCTGACTGGGCGTTACAGAAGAAGACCAATCAGACTCTAGAGTAGGCCAATCAGGATTAATCGCTTTCCAGCATTTCTTCTTCAGATGAGAGATGTTGAGAAAGCGTGAAGATTTAAAGGAGCCAAAATATTACTTTGTGTGTCTGAAAGTTTTTTTTTTTACATTCAGATCAAATCAGTGATCAAAACCTTAATTAAAAACTAACAGACCAAATGGAATAGAACGGAGAAGATCAAAGAGCAGATCAAAGGATCACAGAGCAGATCGCTTCATTACAGAGGAGATCTAATAAATGTAAATGAAACCTATCAAACAACTTTTAGATCCAATGAAATGTTTACAGACCAAACCAGACGATCACAGAAGTATCAACCTGCGGTACGATCCCGGGTCGAATCAGAGATCACACTGCTGCTCCCGCTAATTATTTCCTTTAGTTGGATCAGTGGCTCTGTGTTTGATTAATTAGTTTGATTCTAGTGTGTGTTTGCGTGTGTATGTGTATGTGTGTACAACACAACCAGCTGCACTGAAGAAAAAAAGATCTTGCACACACACACACACACATTGTACGTGTTTGTTATTTGCTGCCGCCAGAGCTGAAATTGTGCTGAAAAGGCTCAAATTGCTCAATAAGGTTATTTTTTTCGTAATCGCTACCGCAGTGGTGTAAAAAATGCACCATTTTTCAAATACTGCTGTGTGTGTGTGTGTGTGTGTGTGTGTGTCCTGTTGCATGCTCAGCTGGTTGTAACAAAGAGAAATGTCAGTTTGTCACCTTGTAATAGGAGGAAAACAACATGATGGCTAAGATTCACACACACACACACACAGGGAAAGAGAAAAAGACCTACACACATGCCCTTGGAACCTCAAGTGTGTGTTAATGGGATTTGCCTTTTATTAAAGGGGCTTGTTGCTGTAATAGTGTGTGTGTGTGTGTGTGTGTGTGTGTGTGTGTGTGTGTGTGCTACCAGATTTTGCACATTAAACCATGGGTGCCATAATGTGACAGACACAAGGTCAGACAAAAAGATAGAGACAGACAGGCAGACAGAAAGATAAACGCATTAACAGACAGACAAACAGAAGTTCAGATGGAAAGAGAGCTTGACAGACAGACCAGAGGTCAGACAGACAGGTGGTGTGAAATGTGGCGCTCTGCAGTAATGAGGCTATTGGAATGTGATTTATAGATTTATCGGTCGCAGTGCTGGTTTAATTTGAGATTCAGTGTGAGAGAAACATAAATCTGTCTTACTGCCTTACGACATGTCCTCAGGGAGAACACACACACACACACACACACACACACACGCACGCATACATGCACAAATGCAAACACACACATGCATGCATATAAACACACATACATGCATGCATAGAAACACACACACACACACAAGTTTTATGTCTGGCTGTTTTTTTATGTAAATGTTGAGTTTGTATGTGAGCTGAAAGCAGAGAGCAGGGCTCCTGTGTGAGAGTGGATGAGGAGATAATGTAAGGAAAGAGGAAGGAAAGGGTTGAATTTCATTGATGGAACGGATGGAACAAGGTATTAAAGGTTAATGGATGGATGTTATTGACTGGGTTGGTCTTAGGGTTTATGGCTGGATGTCCATGGATACAGTAGATAAACGAATGGATGGAATGAAAACACACTGAAGTCTAGAAATTAACAAAGATAAACCAGACAATGTGTAACAATAGCAGATAAATACCTGGATGAATAAATGGTCAGAGAAGTGGATGGCTGGATATTCAAATGTATAAATCTATGAATGATCTGATGGATGGATGGATGGATGGATGGATGGAGGAATCAATGCATAAAATGGTAAAGAGCTGAATCAGTACAATAAATTGTCAGACTGTTGACTGGATGGAAAGATGTTAATGGCTGGACTGATCACAGCTCTGATGGACAGCCGTCTATGAATTACTGAAGGATGGATGAATAAAAAACAGGTAAATGTTTGGATGGATGGATAATAGAATAAATGTTGGATGGCTAAAGGAAAAATCAAAGGATCATGGCAATAACTGTAAACACTGGCATTACAGGGGGCGCCACTGAGCTACAAATCTGTAAAACACTGGAACAGACGAAGAGAGGAACAGCTGAAACTAATTGCTGATTATTAGAATAATTAATTTGGGGTCACAGCCGGGGTAAGACTGAACCAATCGGGAGGTGAACAGGAGGAGACGTTCAGCAGGCGGATAATCTGCGCCTCCCTGTGTGAGAAGCGTTTTAGCAGAAAGAACAGACGGGAATTCAGCGTCAGGTAATTATGCGTGACGCAGAGGTTCGAGCTGATGCGGTGGTGAGGGTTTCACATTCAGCTCCTCGCTGTGATGTCTGTTTTCCTCCAGAGAATAAGAGTCACGCTGCTCAGACATGTCCGTGTTCCTCAGGAGGAACAATTTGTACATTATTATGAATGGAGGGAACTGTTCTGTTAGCGAACTGAGAGAAACGAGAAAAAGAAACAAAAAGCGCATGAAGGTCAGAGAGAGTGGGATGTGCAGCTTTTTACTGCTGTTATTTTATTTATTTATTTATTTATTTTTCTTTCTTAAGTATAATTTTCTGAAATTTTTTACACATCTTCTGCAACTAATCAATTAAAATTATTTGAAGATATTTAATTGCACAGAGTACGTTCGCTCCCACTTGGGACTCAGGCCTGTTCGTCTGAGAGTTTCATACTTTTACTGGAGTATGAAAGCAGCTTTCGAGCTCAGCTCTTGTTCGGCATGTTGATCCCTATTTCTTTCCTCAGCTGAACTGCAGTGCGTTCCACATCATGTGTGAAAGCTGCACGATGTCAGAGCTGCATCCTGAGTAACACGATTTCAAGAAAATCATGTTGAAGCGTTATGGTCAGGGAACGAGACGAAACAAACACCTTACGGGGATATGAAATGAGCCGAGCGCAGGACTGGACAGAGACCATTATGAAAAGTGTGTGTGTGTGTGTGTGTGTGTGTGTGTGTGGTGTTAGTAACAACCTTCCAGTATACGAACAGGTCTTTGTTAGCTGATCTTCACTGCAGAATGCCAAAATATAAAAAAAAGAACTGAACCGTTTTACAAAACTGCATAAAGGAAAACTGATGGATGGAATTATTGCAAACAAACATCCAGAATCTGTTCTGACTTCAGCATTCAGGTCCAGCATGACAATGACCATAATATTTGTATTCTCTTTGGACAGAAAGAGCAAATAGAATTAGAAGCAGATGAGCATGCAGGATTAACACAGTATGTTTACATGACATTGTGTTAGTCTGACTAAAACCAGATCTATAATAAAAATAAATGTAAGATGCACTAGCACACCCAGATGATCTGGTTAGAAGTCAAGCTACTCCAGAATGTATACTGTACTTCAGTCGAACAAACTGTAGGGAAAGGCACCAGCACTACAGCTGTAAAGGAATGCTGAAGGCGTCCAAAAAAATGCATGAATCTCCATTGAACAGTTAATGGTGAGATGTTTCTGCTACTTCTGCTCTGTAAAGACTTCATAACGCCTCTAATCTGAGGTGCTG
>JAOVVA010087507.1:0-12544 GCA_028565275.1 Leiocassis micropogon | reverse complement strand
ACTAACCACACCAGGCCTTACCGCCGCCATGTTCTTCCACGCTAAACTAAAGGTACTTACATATAAATAGGATTACCACTGATTGGCCAGCGCAGAAGCTCCATTCACTAATGAGAAACCTTTTGACACGCCCCCTACCTTTCGGCATGCTGATTGGCCAACGCAGAAGCTCCTTTCACCAATTAGAAACCTTTCGACACCCCCTACCTTTTGGCACGCCCCGACCTTTCGGTCGGCTATTGCTCCAGCCTGCAGTTATCCCTACTTGCTGAAATCCGACACTACACTACGTTAGGCTACGTCTTGACTCATTTGCATACGGATGGTGATTGGATATTTACCGAGGGCTCAGGGGAGGAGTGTATGTGTGTGTGTGTGTGTGTGTGTGCGTGCGCTGCAGCCTGTGAATGAATACACACAGAGCGAAGGGACAGAGACATCAGGGAAATCTAATACCGTATTGTATAGTGTCCTTTTTTCGGCTGATTTTTCCGCTACCGCAGATAATTTTATCAACTTGTAATATATTCATTTTGTGAGTATATTAACATGTGCTTTCTCAACATTTCAAAATTTTGATTTGAGGGGGCAAGACATTTATTTGAGGGGGTGCTGCTCCCTCTTACTCCTGCGTAGAGCCGGCCGATTAGGCGCGTGGTCCGTTGCGTAGCAACACTGAACGAAACGAGGCATAATCGTGGTGTTTGCTTCGGTTATGACGTAGCATAGTTTATTATCTGCTGTGGTAGATCTGATTTATTCAAACACAATAATAAAGCTTTATATTCTCAGGAGGGGTCATTACATTGTTTTACCGATAATTTCACAGAAGCAAGTTCAGAACTAAATCGCTGCTCCTGCTCCATCTAAAGCACTGTCACACTAAAAAAAATGCATATATGGAATGAAACCTGAATGACGCATAGCTAGTATGCGCGATCCCTTGCACCATCTGCTGAGAGAAATGAGAATCACAGGTTGGAAAAGGCAGGAAACGGCATGCTGTCAGCAATTTCACGTAAATAAGAGCAAAATAGCTTTATCCTGGCTTTTACTGGTGCGATTTTGAAAATGTAAGCATGCAGGGTGATTAAGCTCATAGATCTAGGAAAAGTCATGAAAGGAGGGTCTTGGAATTTGATGAAGTGTGAAGTATTTTTTTTCCCCCATTGCGGTCAAATGACCGGTACTCCGCGCTTCTAGTGTTAATGAATGGTTAGAATCTTGGTGTCAACCTCAGAAATTACCTTTTGTTGATAACTGGAATGTTTTCTGGGAGTGTCCTAGGCTCTACCACACTAATGGCCTGCACCTCTCGGACAACATTTCTAGGACACTACACACCATCTGCCTAGCGGTAAGTCCGTCCCTCCGAGTAAAAGAATATCTCGCTGAGTGCGATCTCCATGCTTTCTGTTTTCAGTGTTTGGGGGAAGAGGACGCTATCCTCGGGCTTGAGGGAGCATGTGAGTATTGCGATTTTCTCCCTATTAAAGTCCCTCGCACTCGGCTTGCCGTCTTTAAAACGAAACCGCGGACCGCAGCGCTTTTCTAGCATGCAAATCTGGCAGAAGTTTTCTCTCGCTCTCTCGCCGGATCATGAGCCTTTTACCGTCCATTTCTCAAGCACGCTCCGGCGCTTCTTGTGAAGGCGCAGAGGAACTTTCTGTCTTGCTTCCAGAGATATCACTTCAGAGTGCTCCTCTAGTGATGAGCGAGTGTATTAGAGGTGGTAACACGCGTGGTCCAACGCATACACCTCGATTCGCCGTATATAAATAATAAAATCTCCCAAACGCTCAAAGTCAGAGGAGGGGCCTCAACGATGACCCCTCCCCTTCTTGGCAACTTCCATGATGAGTTAACTCTTTCATGGAATAAGCCGTATTCATCCCGTGTTTTTGTGCTATCGAATGCCGTTAATGCGCAAAGCGCTGTTTTATATGATGATGCCCCAGACTGAAGAGACGCTTGCGGGCTATCTCTCTCCTGGGAGCTCATCCTTCCTGGAAAAAGCTTTTTCAGGCAGCGGGTCAGGCTGGTGCTGCCCTGCACACAATCGCTTTGCAGGCATACCCGGCTGACCTACTGAGACATCTGAGCGGGCTGTGGTCTAACCTCACGAACATCAAGGACGGGGATCGCGCTCGCCAGGCGTGAAGCGCAAAGGGGTGTGCCGAGCCGAGTACCCCCTCGTAGATTGGGGCGGGACTCGCCGCGCCTCACAGTCCACTTCAGCAAAATGTTAGGTGTTCAGTTTCATTCTGCCGTGTTTCAGGATGCCGAACATCTAACGAGCAACCTCCCCCCGCCCCTCCACCATCTAGCCGAAGTGTCAAAATTTGTGCACCTTTTAGAGAAGCCGGCAGTGGGGAACCTACTGCCAGGTATGTCTCTTTAGACACAAAGCACTGCAGAGTTTACAAGCTTTGCTGGGAAAAGGGGCCATAGAACATGTTCCCCTGCCAGACAGAGAATCAGGCTATTATAGTCAGTATTTCTTGGACACGGGGGGTTGCGTCCAATTTTACATTTTGTGGGCTGAATATCAAAATGTTGACAGACAAAATGATTGTTTGTCAAATCCAACCAGAGCTTTGGTTTGTGACAATCAACATGAAGGATGCATATTTTCATATATAAATATTGCCACAACACAGGAAGTTCCTGGGGTTCGCTTTCGGGCAACCCCAGTATCGAGTCTTTCCATTTGGCCTAGCCATGTCACCCCGCACATATATAAAACGGACGGATGCAGCCCTGGCTCTATGATTCCAGGGAATCCGTACCCTGAATTACATAGACGACTGGCTGATTCTGGCTCAGTCTTAGCAGCTAGCGCTTCGACATCGAGATGTCATTCTAGCTCACTTTGATTCTTAGGATTGAGACTCAACGCCATGAAAAGCGTTCTCTTTCCTGCTCAAGTACGACATATTATGGGTGTCACATGGGATTCGACCGCAACGCGGGCACAACTCCTGCGCGTGTCGAATCCATTCTCAATACACTGAAAATAACTTTACTGCCAGAAAGTAACTTTACTGCTTTCAGAGAGTGTTAGGTCTCATGGCAGCTGTACCCACGGTGATACCCTTGGACCCTTTTGCACATGAGATCGCTTCAGTTGAGATTGCTTAGCATTTTCACGCAGCATCGAGTGTAGCTTTTGAAAGGGAACGTCTCGGGTTACTTTGCTGTAACCCTGTTCCTTGAAAAAGCGGGAACGAGATGCTGCGCTCCAATGCCGCACTGTATATGTGACTGGACGTCCTTTCAGACAAAATTGACCTGAGGATGTTTCCGGTTCATGCCTATTTATAACCTCCAGGTGCACCTAATCAAATGACGTCACCTGACCGAGGTTATATATGCCAAAATCTTTGGCGTGTTTGACACACATGCTTCAACAACTGGTCACGCGGAGAGCGTTCCCATAGCGTTTCCACGCAGCATCTCGTTCCCGCTTTTTCAGGAAACAGGGTTATAGCAAAGTAACCCGAGACGTTCACCATAATACTCTACATCCATGAGTTCTCCAGATCTGCACCTTCACCTAAGACAAAACTATTCACGAAGAAGCTTGGTTAAATTACTAGTTTTTTTTAGCCTAGACTTAAACACTGAGATTGTGTCTGAGTCCCAAGCATAAATTTTTAAGGCTATTCAATCACTTTGGGGCTTTGTAAGAAAAACATTTTCCCCTACTGTAGTTTTCATAAAACATAGTATCGACAATGCAGTGTGGATAAGATAGGGGTGATGTGTTTATATCATCTGCGTTCTGGATGAACTGAAGCTTGTTTATGCACCAGCCAGTAAGGTGTTACTATATTGCAACCTGGATGTAATAAAAGCATGAACTAATATCTCTGCATCATTTTGTGAGAATATATTTCTTATCTTGGCAATATTTCTGAGATGAAAGAATGCTATACTGCTAATATTACCTACATGAGCTTTAAATGAAATATTGGAATCTATAATCATACCAAGATCTTTTACTGATGCACTTGATGAAATGGAATGGCCATCCAGAGTTACTGTGTGGTCAGAAACTTACTTTTAGCTGCCTGTGGTCCTAGTACCAGTACTTCTGTCTTGTCAGGATTAAGTGGAAGGAAGTTAATTAGCATCCAGTGTCTAATGTCCTTCACACTTTGCTCAACTGTATTACGCAGATTTTTTTTTTTATCTGGCATTGCTGACACGTATAACTGTGTGTCATCAGCATCACAGTGGTAACTAATACCATGCTTATGAATTATGTTGCCCAGAGGAATCATGTAAAAATAGAGAAAATAGCAATTGGCCTAACACTGAACCCTGTGGAACACCAAACTTCACTTTAGAGCATGCAGAATAGTCACCATTTAAATCTACAAACTTATAATGATCAGTCAGATAAGATCTTATGGTGAGGGCCAGGAGAGGACTGTTCCCTTCATTTCTATTACATTTTAATCTGTGAGGGAGAATACTATAATCAGTGATGTCAAAAGCTGCACTAAGGTCAAGTATCACAAGCGAAGAGACACAACCTTAATCAGAGGCCAATAACAGGTAATTTACTACTTTAACTAATGCTGTCTCTATACTTTAATGAGGCCTAAAACCTGACTGATACAATTTGTGTATGTTATTTCTATGTAGGTATAAACAAAGCTGCTGTGCTACTACTTTTTCTAAGATCTTGGAAATAAAGAGGAGGTTTAATATCGTCCTGTAGTTGGACCTGTCAGGGATCTAAGTCATGTATCTTAATTAGTAGTTTAATAACTACTAATTTTAAAGATTTTTGTTCATTCACCCTGCTAAGTGAAGAGCTATTTTAACAGGGTTTAAGGTATTATGATCTGATGAGAGGGTTACTGTGCCAATAGAACAGTCCCCTCATTGCGCTTCCTGACTTCTTATGTGTTAATACTTCCTATAGCCTGTATCCAGACGAATATATCCAAATTACTTTTGTCCGCTAGCACCCTTTTGATTCACCAGGGAAATGCAAATGTGTTTCCTATTGACTGTATGTCTGCAGACTGGTTCTTTTGATGTTGGCCTTTATGTGACGCAGCACCTGGCCAAATGCTTGAATGTGCTCTCTTTGCTGAGAATAAACAGAGATCTTCAGACATCATGCATGCGTGCTTGTGTGTTTGTCTCTGCCAGTTGATCGGGCAGAGCAAGTGTGACCGGCCCTATGAGTGGGTCCTGCTACACACTGTCCGTAAGTAATCTGGATCACTCCCATTCCAGCTCAGTACCCCTGCATTTCTCAGGAAACCACTCAGAAGTTATATCGGTCTCGATCGTTAAGAGCTCTCATGCCCCGGTCGTTTTCCATGGTTACAATTGCACAATCCTCACATTGATTGGGTCAAGAAGAGAGTTCAGGAGTGAAGTGCTTCCTGTCTGTCTTCATGCCCCCACCTTCTCTGCATGAGGATTCCTCAAACCTATTGAACGTCAATGTCAACTTTTATAAATGCTTCATCCAGAACTATAGTTCTGTTGCAGCAGCAACATACATAAAATCATTGTTTTAGTGGAATTCACTGGCTGACAAGCCCTCTGCCTCTATACTCACTTTCCCTGACCGTTCCCTCCAATTTGTGGTTGAAGTGAACACATTGGGAAACTGGGTCCTGCAGCAGGTATTGCACCAGGACCCAGGTATTGGCGCAGTCCTCTCCCAAAGATCCTCCAAGGATAATATACTCCACCCCTGTTCTTTCCTCTCTCACTGACTCTCCCTGTCTGAATGTAATTATGGCATTGGGGACTGTGAACTGTTGGCCATCAAGCTTGCACTTCAGAAGTGGAGACACTAGCTGGAGGGGGCAGAACAATCCTTCTTGGTCTGGACAGACAATAGAAACCTAGAATATCTAAGGTCAGCCAAGAGACTTAACTCTCGTCAGGCATGATAGTTCTTTTCCAGGTTTAACTTCATATTGTCCTATCGCCTGGACCAAGAGCACCAAGCCTGATGACCCCCTCCCCTCTGAACTGTCTCGTGGCTCCCACTCATTTAGATATAGAGAACCTGGTGCTACGGGCACTTGAACAGGAACCGGGTCCAAGTAACATCCCCCTCAAATGACTCTTCATCCCAAGTCCTCACCGCTCCTCTGTATTAGACTGGGCCCACAGCTCTAGATTGGCATGCCATCCAGAGATACTACGAACTCTTTCTCATTGAGCAATGCTTCTGGTGTCCAACCATTAAGGAGGACATTAAAGATTTTGTAGCTTCATGCGATATTTGTTCCAGGAATAAGGCCACAAATCCCCCTCCGGAGGGCCTCCTCAGACCCCTTCCTATTTCTCATCGCCCTTGGTTGCACATCTCCCTGGATTTTGTCATGGGGCTACCAACCTCGGACAATAACACTTGCATCATGACAGTGGTGGATCGATTCTCCAAGTCTACTCACTTTATCCCACTCCCAAACTCCCATCTGCTAAAAAAATGGCTGAACTCTTGGTGTCTGGTGTTTTCCAGCTCCATGGTCTCCCATCAGATGTTGTGTTATGCAGAGGCCTAAGGAACTAAGGCATTGTGGGATGCAGCCTCATGGAACAAATTTCTTCCATGTGTAGAATATGTCCACAACTTGCTCCCCACGTCTTCCACTGGAATGTCACCATTCCAATCCCTTCCAATGCTGCTTGGGATACCAACCACCTCTGTTCCCCGCTCAAGAGAAGGAAGTAGTAGTATCGTTGGCCCAAGCATTTGTCCGTTGCTGCAAAAGTTCTCCCAGATACCATGTAGGTCAAAGAGTAATGCTACATAACACTCAAGACCATGTCAAGAAAATTGTCTCCCATGTACATTGGCCCCTTCTCCATTTCCCGTGTCATCAACCCTTGCTCCGTTAAGCTTTCTTTCCATTGTCCATGCGCTGTATCAACCCCATCTTGCATGTGCCCCAGATCCATTGTCCCCTTTACCCCAACTCCCCCTCGTCTCATTGAGGGGGCAAAGCATTCATGGTCTGCAAGCTCCTCGGATCCCGCTGCCAGGGATCCGGCCTACAATACTTAGGGGGATGGGAGGGGTACGGACCTGAGGAAAGAAGCTGGATACCTGCCAGGTTCATGCTTGACAAGTCCCTGATCACGGAGTTCCACAGACTTAACCCCACGATGCCCCAACTAAAATGCCCAGTGACATTCATAGGGGGAAAGGGAACTGTCACAGCATACCAGATCATGCTCACAACTGCGCCGCCTCTTGTTTTTTGACGCCTCAGTCACAGCTTGAACTCACCTGTTGCCTCTTTGGGGTAATCACCTCTCCTAACTTAAGGTGCTGCAAAACACCTGTTGCCAGATTATTGTGCCACTTATGCCATTATTCTCACATTTTTGCCACTGTCTTTTGGTTATGATCTCACTTAGTTTTCTCTTTTTTTTTCTTTGTCTTTGCACTACAGATCTTGCACTCTATCGGATTTGCTGGCTTTGAACTGTGCTTACTTTTTGACCATGAGACTGTCTGCTCCTGGATTTAACTCACAATTGGATTTACTGGCTTTGAACTCTGCTCACGTTTTTTTTGACTATGAGATTGTATGCTTCTGGATTCACACTATTATCGGATTTATTGATGTTAAGTTTTTTTATGCTGTCCTCCAACAACGAGACTTCCTGTTTCTCTCAGACCACCTCTACATCTCTGAGGCTGATGTATGTAGCTGTATTTAATGCTCCCTACTTATTCTGTTTAATCCACATTTCTGTTCACAGTAAGTCAAACTCTTCATCAGTGATAGTTTCAGTGATAGCCTCCTGTCTATAAAGTCCACATTGTACTAATTTCACGCTATTTATCACACTTTACTACTAATATTATTCATAAACTAATAATAGTTTACTTTGTTCTGTTCTATTCTTCTTTACACTGTTTTAGACATTATTTATACTACAGGATGTCCTAAACTAAGAGTATTTTTTTTTTCAACTTAATTCAATTTTATATGTATAGCACTTTTAACAATGGTCATTGTTGCAAAGCAGCTTTACAGAATCAAAAGAAAATTTATGGAAACGTGTATGAAATGTGAGAAAATGTGTATGAACCAAAATTATAAGATTATCCATGTTAAGTAAGCTGAAACTGACGGTAACAAGGAAGAAACCTTGAGATGAACCAGACTCAACGGGGAACCCATCCTCATTTAAAAAAATAAACAACAAACAAACAAACAACATGACAGCAGCCCCATCTTGGATTTTGGTCAGGATTTAACAATATAATTCCCTCTACACTGGAAGCTGGAGGACCTGGGATTTATTCCATTCCTCTGTCAATGGAGTTCCAGTTTCCTGACCACAGGCAGTATGATTAGGCAGGCATGTATCACCCAATCACCATTGCAGGTTAATTTGTTATTTTTACTTTATATTTTTTATATGAATATTTTTGGGTTATAGAATGAATCGTCTGAGCTTCCATTATTTCTAAATTTGCTAAATTATTTCTAAATTCGCTTTGATAAATGAGTGTTATGATATTCAAGCACACTTCCGGAATGAATTATACTCACAATCCAAAGTTCCTCAAGGTTATGTCCTATTATTATAAATTATATCTAAATAGGAAACATATTTGACAATTTTGCTAGATTATTTACTGTTTAAATTGCTATTTTTACTTTGTTTCATCTGAAGAAAAATGTGAGCTGTAAAACTGTTGTTGAACTGAGTTTAACCAAATGCTGAAAATGTTTGTTTTTCTCATCATTTTGCTGGTTGAAAAGGAATATTTCGAAGAACATATTTCGAAGTACATTTTAATGTACAATGCTCAAATCATTGATGTATTTACACAGACACAGTTCTCCAAATATGCTGTAATGTTGATGATGAAGATGATGTTAAATAACAGCTGAGCTACAGTGACCAAGCTGGTGGTGAAAGTACTGAAACAATGTTGTGCCAACATTGGGCCAACTCTTCCATTATCTACTGAACCAATATTGGACCAACCTTGTGATTATCAACTGAACCCACCAATAGGTTGGTACAGGGGACAAAATTACATTGGGCCAACCACTGATGCCAACATTGGACCAACATATGCACTGCTGTTGGCCCTTCAGTGGTGTGCTATCTGGGATATCTCTTGAACCAAACAATAAACATGATTCTATTCATATATTGTGAGATATATTGAGAGAGAGAGAGAGAGAAAGAAGTGAATGTAAATGTATTAAAACTTTCTTGTGTACTATTTCACATTGTTTTGGTGAAACTATTTATATCATTTTGCATGTATGTACTGTTTTCCATTATTTCACACAATAAAAAATACCAAGTATTTCCATACACCACTTTTCTTCTACTTTACATCACAATTCTATTTTTATTACATTACACATCATTTATATTTTATATTAGTTTAATACTGTTGCCACTATTTTAGATTACTTTTAAGTTTAATTTTACACTATTACACACACTACTCAAACCAATTTACAAAGCCTCTATTTTACATTTTTATGATTTTTTTTTTTTTTTACATTTTTTATGTGTGTATTAATGAACACACTGTTAACCTATTTAAACATATTTCATACACAATTTTTTTTACTATTTTGCATTTATTTTATACTTTTTTAACACGGCCACACACACTATTTATACTGTAGTTATACTGTAATTTATATTTGGCCACAAGGGGGCAATCTGTCTACTGGATTGGGATGCAACTGAGGTGAAATTTAACAAAGAAAACCAGAGCAGATCTCAGGGCTGTATAATGTGATCAAAACAGGAAAGAAAGCTAGTGAAAAGCATAAATAGGCTGATTCTAGACAGTTATCGTCGTATAATGAAGACAAGATTAATATGGTATATTCCTCACTTAATTTATTAAAAAATAAAGCAAAATCAGACACTGGAGGTCAAATAAATTAGGATAAATGCAAATTAAAATACAAACATTTTGTAAATTTAAGTCTGTATTGCATCATAACAGCATACATTAATTTCTAATACTTATGTGACACATGGTATTTTTGTTGTCATATAAAACAGTTTCCTTTGAACATTATAAATATAAGTCATTTAGTTTAAACGTCCTCAGCATAAAGAGATCAGCCCTGGATCTTGTCTACAATATTGCACGCAGTATTGATATGCATTATCATCCACACGAGCTGCAATAAATCTGTGAAGATGGCAGTGGAGGTTAAAGTCACATTAATAAGGAGCAGAGCTGCTATAATCCCTAGATGTCAGGAGGTTTACACGCACTGAAAATTCAAGGCAAAGAGGAGGAGGGCCAAGCGGGGAGTCGGAAGTGCAATTTCCATCTGCTAATTGAAAAGCCGAAGCCATCCTCGCCTCACAAAGAGTGTGTGTGTGTGTGTGTCCGTTGCGCCCTGCGGTGCTCCTGGAGGAACCAAGTGGTAATGACCCGCCATCATCGCCCTCGCAATTAATTGCTGCTCCACTGGAAAAAAGGAGGCAGAGTATTCTCATTATATCACTGAAGTACAGCCCACTAGATGACACACACACACAAACACACACACGGCTTCTCAATTACATTAGGTTTTCTTCACCAACTCACATGTCTGGTAATATCATACTTTTATCATGATCATGATTACCAAACATTTTGCCATGCTTTCATTAATGATATTTTCATAACTGTTTTGCAACATTCCCTAATTATTAAAGCATTTTAACCTGATAGAGCTCCCCAATCCTGCAGATGGTAATGTCACAGTTCCAAAACAGCAAGAACAGGATTGCCGTTCTTCAAACTCGATAATGATCCATCTTAGACCGTGGTCATGTCTGCATCTGAGAGAAATAATATCTTGCATAAAAGCAGAGAAAGTAATAACTAGCTAGCTGTGAGAGATGGCGTAGGACAGCATAGGAAACATCTTGGTAAATCCAGCCTACAAATTCAAAGCAAAAGTTTTTTTTATCTAGCTAGCAACTTGGTGATGCTAACTCTATTTGATTTTAATTGTATATGTAGTGTTTATGTAGCGTCCTAGGCATCATTACTAGAAGTGCTGTGTTACAATGGGAAAATTTAGCCATGTCCCAGATAGCACACTGATGAAGGGCCAACGCTGGGCCAATGGCAGTGCATATGTTGGGCCACTGTTGGTATCAGTGGTTGGCCCAATGTCATTTTGTCCAATGGCCCAACGTTGGCCCATTGGTGATGCCAAAAGATAGGTTGGTCCAATGTTGGCACAACGTTGGTTCAGAAAATAATGATAAAAAATAATAAAAGTTGGAAATTGGAAATTAAACTCTTTACATAACCAAAAATAAGAAAATACGTTTATATCTTCAGAAATGTATTTATTAATTTTAATTGTGATAAAATTATTACAAACTAAGAAAATATATGTACACATTATGATGATAAACTACAAAATAAACACTTAGTACAACCACTTTTTCTTTCAGCAGGGTGGATGAAAATAAATGCATACAAACAAAGTACCCATTTCCTTAGACTGTCTTTTATAACAGGTGGCTCTGCATCTGCAAAACAATTTATACTTTATATTAGACCTTTAACGTTTCTGGCATTTACTATGGCAACAATCACTATGGCTCTGTATGCTACTGTATTCACTGGAAACAGGTCGATTAGTCTGGCATAATAGTGCATAGCTAAACATATTTCTCACCACTTTACAGCAAAACTACTAACTGCGTGGTTTTAAAGTTACCACCACAGATTCTCAACACACTTGTGTCAAACTCAAGGGTATTTACTATTTCTCTCATTTGGAGAAATATTAACCCACCTGTAGTTAGGAGAAAAGAGTAAAAAAAAAAACAGCTTGTGTTTAGCTTGGCTTTAGGACTTTATCAGCAGCACCTGGCCTCTGTGGGGTTTTAGGTTACTCCCTAGAAATTAGCACCATCTAGTGACCTGTTTGACAGTGTTCACAGTTGAGCACAAAGCACAACGAATTTAACATGTATCATTTAGAAAACATCCACTGAGTTAGATATATAGTTCTTTCAATGATATTTTTGTACTAGATTGGTAACCAACCCTCATATGAGCTCCTGATATGGTGGCTTTACTGAGACAGCCTACTGTACAAAGCTAAAACAATATAATTTAATTTCCAATTTTCAATCTTGCCATTATTTCCTGAACCAACATTGGGCCAACCTATATTTGGTCCCACCAATAGGCCAACAGTGGGCTAACGGACAAAATGGAGTTGGGCCAACCACTGATGCCAACACGGACTCAACATATGCACTGCCGTTGGCCCAATGTTGGGCCGATGTCGGAGCACTGACAAAAGGTTACCAAAATTTTGCCGACATTGGGCCAACAAAGTAGTGCTATCCGGGATGTAGTTTGTACTGTATATTTATGCAGATGAAAAATTGTAATTGGCAGAACATCGGTCCTGTTCAAATGGTTTAAGATGCGCAAGGGTGGGAAGAGCGCCGGCACGCTTCAATTCAATTCAATTCAATTTTATTTATATAGCGCTTTTAACAATGGTCATTGTCTCAAAGCAGCTTCACAAAA